>CAESWR010000246.1:465961-483239 GCA_903171835.1 Mullus surmuletus | reverse complement strand
AGGAGAGTGCTGCGACGCGAGTGAAGACGTGTCACAGCGGTCCCCTTCTGAGCATGTAAACGCCGTGAAACAGCTGATGATGGTGCACGCAGTGATATGAGTGGAAGAGAAAATAGTATTGTGGTGTTTGCGAGGTCGGACTTTTTTGCGGCCAAGAATTTGCGATGCAAATAGATTACTCTTTTGAACGCATATTGTTTTTTGGAGCAAAACCGCTTTATCTGCATGACCCCAGCAACTAGATGGAACTACTCAAGGGACGCAGTAGGGGAAAAGTGTCTGCTGATGAACAACACTGATAGTGAGGATGTCATTCAACTTCATGTCAAAAAATCTGAACTATCCCTTCAACTTTTACCCCATGAATCTGGTGATAAGTAAGAATTTTATTAGATGATTGCATCAGACCCTGTTCGGACTTGCTCACTTTGGTTCTTCAGTTCAAATCTGGTGTCAAAATGGGTCTCCACAAACTTCCCAATGTGGTCATCTTGCGTGTCGTGGTTTTGACTCAAATGAGACTGAAATTTTATCTTGCCATCTGTTTTGATGCAGTGTACACAGGGTTGTGGGGAGCCAACAGCTTTCTTTTGTCCAGCCGGATGGATGATGAATTTGGGATGTATTCGGTGTCATTTTCCCTCACTACGCCAACACATGCTTAAGCAAAGAAAGGTCTTGAGCCTGAATCTTAAAAGTTTTCAGCATTGCACACATGGCCGACACAACATAAGATGTTCTTGGTTTGTGAGCATGAGGGTGGGGGGGGGGTCAAACCAAAGCCAAAGGGGGCAAACTTCATTAAATGCCAGGGGAAATGTGCTAATTTCAGGTCGTGGGTGAGGGTGTGAGCACAGAACTCGATCCTTGTACAGGGGGCGTTTATTCAATTATCAGTCTTTTTTTATACAGCACTGTCTGGGTGTGAACACAATCAGAGACATTTCAAGCACACCAGAGAAAATATGTCGCCCAGTGATAAGAACATCATAAAATGCAGAAGAACAAAAATCATTTCCCTTTGTCGGGTCACCTTGTAAACCTGTAATACATTTTTCTTCAACTTCAGCATTACTGCCTGAGTAATATGCTATCGACATGTGCGGCTGCCTATTGTGTGTTTCACCTGCATATATCCTGTGATGCACCCCAGAACAGCAAGTGTTTAAGGGAAGATAAATTGCGTATTCTCGCTGACAGAGGGGCAAAAAAGTGATTTAAACAGTGGAGAGATAAAAAGCTGTCAGCTGGAATATAAAAATCACTTGTTTTGTCCTGCATGTCACCTAATTAAGTTGTCTGTGATGTCCTATTGTTACAGAACAAGGGGGCTTTTCTCAGCTGCAGTGCAGAACAAAAATGAGTTACATGTGATCCAAAAGAATATTGGTTATTAGCTATCATGAATTATTCATTGTTGTTCTTATTATCAACAAGAATAGTTTCATTGAGGTTGCAATATCAGCCTTTTTGTACTTTGCTGCCATAGAAGAAATTGAGATTTATATTGAAGTACCCTACCTCAAGAACTGTGTCCCACACTATTTGGGGCTGCAGTAACACACAGAAAATACCACCTGATGATAACTATGCTGTGCCCCTATTTTCTGCCTCATTGTTTTTTATCTTCTACTCATTAACTGAACAAACTTATTCTTTGTTGTTTAGATGTGCTTTAGCAAAACTGATGGTATGATGATGATCATTTTATTGTAGACTGAACAAAAGGTATATTTTTTGACATTCTGTTACCAAAGTTTGTTTTGAGTGGTAGAGTTTAAAACAAGTCTAACATTTTGAGTTTAACATTTTTTAGGGTAAAATTCACATAATTCTAATGAGAGCTCCAAATTGTACGCAACAAACAGAATTTGAAGACATTTTGTTTGACTTCCATTTTCCTCTCCAAATGGGCAAATTTAAACTGTTGACGTCCCAACAGTGCTGGATTTCTTCATTGAAGTTTATACACCGCTGGGCCTTTCCATCTTATCACGAGTGAGCGGGCTCACCAGTTGTGCAATCTAACGGTGGTTAACGTCTCCTCTCTTCAGCAAGGAACAAATCAAAGGAGCCGCTGACAGAAAGATGGACTTTCTATATATTTGTTGCATACATAAACACAAACAGTGTGCATAGAGAACGTAATGAAATCATTAAACTAATTAGCACAAACAGCTGACAAGGTTGTATGCAAATAAATGGCACACATACATTCATATGCATAAAATTGACACCGGGTTTCATCGTGGTTCGTACAAGCAGCGGTGACAAGAAAAGAAGTGTTGAATGGGTTTTACTATTCTTCAGAGAAGAATAAGAGATTACTTGGGGAGGCAAAATTGGAGTTGTGTGGGGAGTGCATGCTACTCATTGTTCTCTATGTTATTTAAATCTCCGAACAAAAGTGAATGGATTGCCTGGAGCTTTGACTACAGGTGTGTGTGGCTCCGGGTGCAGCTGGTAGAAGAAATTGGACATGGTTTTTGTTTAGCCTAAGTTGTAGAAATTGTTCGAGACAGATTTCTCAGTGACACAAAAGGGAAACATGAAATAGTGTCAGGAAATAAAGCGGCAAAGTAGAAAATGCTCGCTTCAGCTGCGATGGCTAGTATCTGCATCAGCACAATTGCATCTTCTTCAGATTTCTTGAGGGTGGTTTATGTTATTTGTTACCCGACATTGGGAGTTGGGTGAAGAAGTGTAAACATTTCCATACCCTGATCATTGTGTCGCTGAAATCCTTAGGTTAACATACAACGGCTGCAGAATACACACTTGTGGCCACATTCTTGAAGCCTTTAGGATGGTGTGTTCTTTCGTCACAAACCTTTCTTATGGATTCGTTTAAACCTGCAAGCAGTTGTAATTTAATTAGAACATTTTTCCTTTTTTTCTTTTCTTTTGGAAACGTTGGTATTCAGACTCACCTTGCCGGCGCCGTTCAGCAGAAAACCGGGTAGAAGGAGGATTTTTTTTGTTTAATGTGACCTCATGAAGAATAAGTAGCCTGGTGTGAGGTTTCCCCCGCCCTGAAACTTTAAACAATGTAAGGCGGGGTGGGGGGTTGGAGGGGGGGTTGGAGGGCAGGATATTTCTCACTCTCTCTCACTTTCCTGAGTTCACCGGGGATCTCATTCTCAAATTGAACAGGATGGCTTCTAATGAACCCGCACCTTAATTTCAAAAGCAAACCAGCATTTTTATGGAGCGCTGTGCCACCATAACGAGGGGGTCCTTCAGGGATTTAGTGGAGCCGCTATTACAGCTTCAGTGGTGCAGTTCATCAAGTCCCAAGATCAGCAGAGAACCGCAATGGAAGATGGGGGATTATGGGTAATAGCAATGAGGACAGACCTAAATCTTTCATTCTCAGCCATCTTGTTTTTTTTTCCCCCTCCCTCTGTGGGCTGTGGACACCACAGGTCAGACTGTATTTAAATAGGCACTGACAGTCACTAAGCGATGTTGTTTTTTTTATTGGCCAATTAACATAGTTCACAGGTTAATGGCTGATTTGTGATTTATACTCACACAGGTGCCTTCATCATTTATCAGACAGATTGACTGCCGATAGCATGGCAAAAAGATGCGAAATATTCGGAACTGACGAATAAGCATCAAATTTCATTCTGGGTGCATGAATAAATCACACAGGAGGTAAAAAGGTTGGAGCGTAATTTGCAGCAATGTTTTTCCTCACAAACCTTCCGCTGTATTCTCCTCCAGTCAGTATCGCAGCACAAAAGGAACACTTCATTTCCGACTGCGCATCAGTGGATTATGCTAAGCGTTGGGGGGGCTAGGACCCCTGCGACTGCATAATGTTGCCATAGAAATATGATTATTCTAATGATTTGAAATTAAGAAGAGACGTGAGTCCTTGTGCTGAACTCATGATTTACACTATTGTCAAGATTAGAATAAAAGAAACAAACAAAGGGATGAGTTTTTGTTTTGCAGCACCTGTGAATGCCAAGATCTCCCTCGCAATGTGGGGAAAAAAGGCTTCGGACGAGTTCAACTGTAGTAATTACCACATTTGTGATCTTCAATGTTAAACAAACATGGCTGGATGGTGCCATTGGATCCAGTGGGGTCAAAATAGCAAAGCTAGAGGGCTGTAAAAATGCATTAAAGTGGAAACAGAAAAAGAAATATTCTAAAAGTATCCTTAAATTCTGATTACAGTGTGTGAAATCCGCCTCTGGTGCTGCTGCAGCGCCATAGCCTTTTTTTGCCTGGAAACACGGTGTTACTGGGCTGATGCAGGCATTCATTAAAATTGGTATTTGGCATGATTAATGATACTTGCAATTTGCAGAGAAAATGTACAGCGTCTGTCGGCGCTTGGGAGGGAAAATTGGACTGCATTGGGTAAAAGGTGTGGGTGGTCCCCCCTCTCTACAGAAACCCACTTGCTCTGTCATGTTACGTTGTGCTGCAATGCCTCTCAGGGACCAACACTCTGGAACACAATGACTTGATTTCCTTCGACGAGTTGTCTCTTTATTTTCTACCCCCACCGCACCCCCCCCCCCTTTTTTTTGGGGCCCGATCATTATTTCCTCATTTTGCATTCGTTTCATCAGTGATAATTTATCTCTGCCTGCTTTAATGAAGTGATAATTCCATGATAATTAACGTAATCCTGCACCAAAGCAAATTTGCCTAATGACTGTTGTTTTGATAGTCAGAGTTGGTGCATGGGAGAATGTCCACACTGGGAGGAAGTGCAGCTTGCTGCCAAACACAGGAGACAGGAGAAATGCAGAGCCAGAAGACAGAGAAAAGTACCTGAGAATTTTACTTTGTGACCTTTCACTTTCTGTGGCGAGTTGAAGGGACCCCGGGACTTTCATTCAGTAGTTCAAATAATAGGGTGCTAATAGGTCAGCTCGGTGAAAGAAAGCCCATTTGGCCTGCCCTCTGACTGCACGTCAACTGCAAATATGACTGACTGGAGATGATGGGGAAGAGGTGGGGTGGGCCGCTGCCTCCGAGTGTCCTCCCTTTGATTTGCTCAGAGGCGCCAACTTTGACATTTTCATTTGTTTGATATTTGCTTGACTCACACGGCCGCAACGTTTAACCTTTTTGGATGAAATGTTGATGCATGCTCTCTTTACAAGTGGAATATTTAAAGCATTAGCAGCTGATCATCACTTACAGATGTTTACGCTCTGAATAATTGTCTCGTTGACCCATCACAACAAATACAAGTATGCCACCAGAGAGAAATACTTAATAAAATTTTAAACATCTTCATAATTAGGATAGGCGTTCATGTGCATCGTGGGAAACATTCAGTACTATAGTGAATAATAATATGACAAAAACTTACATCTGTGCATTCTAATTACTTTGCTCTGAGAGGGATGGACAAGGATGAGGGATACTGAAGACTCTTAAGAGAACGATTAAGCCACACAAGGCCAGAATGTCTCTCATTTACATGATACAACAAGCCACAGGAATTTTTATTTTTACCTTCAATGAAACCTCTCTTTGTTAGATGAAGGTTACACAAAAAAATGTGCATGTAAAAGATAGGTCAGCTGTGTTACTGAAGTTTGTATCTCAACGCAATTCAAGGAACACGTTCATGTTTTCATCCATAGTTGATAAATTGATAAGTTCTTTGGAAATATTCAATTTCCAAAGAACCACTTACAATGAATGATGAATAACTAAAATAGATAGATAGATAGATAGATAGATAGATAGATAGATAGACAGATAGATAGATAGATAGATAGATAGATAGACAGATAGATAGATAGGTTTTGAAATATCTCCAAGCCTGAGTTGGACTGTTGAAAGATATGTTGAAAAAACTAAACACAGCCTCCACTTTGGCATTGCTAAAGCTTTGGACACCATAATCTAAAGTTTTAAACAACTCCATAGACAATCAGTACTTTTTTTGGCAGATAACACAGTTTACAAACACTTTTTGTAGCCAGCTAAAAGTCTTTTTCTTCTTGTAAATGGGATTTTCTTCAAATCTTCCTTGCAAAAGGCTTCTAGCGTTGCAGTATTCTCGGGTTGTCCTCCCTGCACCACTCTTTTACCCCGAGATTCCCATTACCTGTTAGCGGTATTAATGAAAATATTTTGTTTTGTCTGTTTTTGCAACGAAAAAAGATCAATAAATGTATTATAGGGGTGTCTTAACTTTTACACCCACCTCAGAGACCTGATTACAAGACTACCGTCATGTTGTGACTGCCTCAGAGTTTAATCTTTATAGCAAATTGTGTTTGATGAAGTGTTCATTTTAACCTGACAATAATACAAGAAAGGCCATACACACATGGTTAAACAGGCTTGGCAGTGATCCTGTATGGACCTTGTTAAAATGCATACCGAGAAAAGCAGTGGAGGGAGAACATCCAGAATGAAGAGAAAATGGCAGAAATATGCATACTGTTACTGTGGAGACAGAGAATAATAGAAACTGGCGATTTTATTTTCTTTTTTCCCCGTAAATAACAACAAAGGCACAAAGACAGAAACCTATATTAATGGAAAGGAAATTGGGGCTAGAACATCCAGCTGGCGGGATCCATCCACTGGCTTGCCGCGGATGTGATAACTGGCAGCCAACAAATCATCACAGTGTTTGTGTGTTTTACATGATTAAGCACATGGAGGGAGTTACAAATCACCTGGACATTGCTTGACAAACTGACAGCTGCAAGGCCCCTTTCGCCCTTTCTGCGTCCATACACACAAACAAATTAATTGAGATTCATTGTCTAAAACTCTGATATATTTAAGAATACTCAATTAACAGTTTGTTTCAGCAAGGTCAATGCCTTTGCGTACAATGACCAGTGGCGACTTTAATCTCCATGCATCTAGGAGCTAACAATAAATAATCAACATAATCTCTGCAGTTTTAAGAATATACAAACTATGTATCACAACACTACAAAGTGCGAAAGCAAACACACGGCACATCTACAGCATTGTGGCTGTTAATCTCATTATGTGAGTGAATGATTTACAGGTGAGTTCTTTTAGTCTCGCCAGAAGTTTGTTAAAGTTTTGCCAGATCTGTCATGTCCTTATAATTTAGTGAGACATTTGAAGCTGACACTGGAAAAAAAAAATATTGTGGCATGTGTAAACAGACAGCAGCAGATGGCCACTGAAGAGCAAGCTTAAATATATTAAAGCGCCTGGCCCCTATAGAAGTGTGCAGAGAGATGCTGTGAGACACACCGCTCTTTAGTATTGATTATAATGGTAGATAATTAGGGGTAAGGAGCCCGGGTCAGGCATGTTTATCCTCTACAGTTGCCAGTGTTAAGACTCTTTACTGATTAAATAAAATGGTGATCAACAATAAACATGAGCTTTCCAACAACTGAATGCGCTCATCCAGTGTGAATATTCATCTGTATATTCTGAGTGAGAGGGGCTGAGTTATTAGTGTATTTATTCATCGTCGTGTCCTGATATCCTCAACCATCTGCTCGAAGCAGATACGAAATACTTTATACGTGAACAAGTGTCGGTTATTCTCCTAAAAACCACTACAACGGATGAAAACTGTGGCCATGACGATAACCCTGCAACTACAATGTGACCACCGTAATTTCAGTCGAGGAATGGGGTTTGAGAGTGATTGTGCCAAAATAGACTCAAAAGATTATTTTCAAGAGAGTGTTGCAATTATCCTATTATGTTATTACCTGTGCAACCATGGAACTCACAAATGGTAGTGCTCTCTGAGCGCTTGGACCTTCAAGTCCTTCAAATGTTCTTAGGAAACCCTGCAAGGAAAGAGATGGATTCGAATTACACTGCAACGTGTGAGGCCAACAAAATTGATATGTTATTGATGAGATGATTATTTCACACAGCACATTTTGGCTTCTTTACTGAAGCCAAAATGGACAGGGTGGCTACTTTGGGGTTGTTTCTCTTGGCAACAGTACGGAACAAAATAAAGCAAAAAAAAAAAAAAAAAAAAACCCAACAAAAAACTGAAATTAACTAGAAAAGGGTGAGAGGAATCGCAAAAAGAAAATAATTTCAATTATGCATATAAGACTCTCATAATTGAATGATAATAGACTCTTCAAAATTTAATTTACTCAATGATAATTTGTCTACACAATAATAATGGGTGATGTTGATGTAAGTGATGTGCAAATGGAACTTTTTGGAAACTTATAATTGAGAGTGAAAAAAAAAAATATTAATACACTGTCTCATTTACCAAGGAAACATAATGGAAGGTCTTTCAGGCAGCAAAGTCCAGCTGTGGATAGCTGTGCTGCAGACATTGTCAGAGAGACTGGGTGGTCGCTCATTAAAAACCTCTAGTGTGCTCAGAGAAGAATGACAGTGAATCCAAATGGCCTCGGGAATGGCGCTCACTTTTTCCACCGCAGTTTGTGTATGGATGCATCAATTAGAGAAACTTGTTGGGTTTCCCCTCCTCAAAGTACCTTAATAATTTAAGCATCAGGGGTCAGAGCCCATTAACCAGTCTACCATCACAGTCTAAATTGTCTTCACAGTGCTACAAAACGGGTTAAGAAAGCACAACACAACATGTCAGGCTGATTGTGGTCCGCATGCAGCCTGACACAATTTCTCTGACAGCAAGAGGGTATCGCTGTTGTAACTACAAGTATCTGATATTGGCTCACGACGAAGGTGGGAGTGGAATAAATTGGCTCTGCTGCTTCTTAACTGCTTCCATCAAACTAGATTAGAAAGGTGAGCCTGAAGATGGACCCCTGGTGGTTAATTGAAGTTTTATTAATGCTGCTGAAATTCAACTGGAAAAGAAACGATATGACTGCAGGGCTAAAGGGGCGCCTTCCTCAATGCAATGTTTTAAACCAATTATAGGTATTTTCCAGTGTCTTTATCCTTGCATACTGTTAGAAGAAACCTATTTCATTTGACCTTGAACGTCCCTCTGTGGTCGTCTGCACCGAGGATACAGAGAAACTCCCTGGTGAGAATTCTGTGTATTCTATAATTAATAATTCATCAGCTCGTTGCTAACAGACAGCAGTCTGGCAGAGGGACTGACACACAGTCTGTGGCAGTCGCTTCACTCAACTTTAATGAAGTGTTTATAGTCGATTATGTAACAATATTCACCGTCGAACTGACTGCTTTCTCCTATCTTGTTTCTGCATCTTGTTTGATAAATAATATAAAACTGCCGATTTGTTTCAGCCATCAACACAATTTGACCACCTCCTGTAATTATTTTAATCAAGTTTGAACAGAAGCTTATGATGACTAATAACTAATGTAATTAACGCACAGTAGTCTTTATTCTCTCAGTCAAATAAAGAATAGTTTGGCTTAAAAAACAGTGTGTGAAGGTAATGAAATTATATATATATAATATAATCCACAGACTGACCTAAAAATGATTTAATGGGACATTTAAACATAAAAGAAGCAGAAAACCTTCTAGTATGAAGCCTGAAATGAAGCAGTGTTGTGAATTACAGCTGAAAAAACAACTGTAATGCCAGTTTTCATAAAGGGTGTTAGCAGGGGTAAACAGATCGTCTGGCTGGACCTCAAGGAGTCACTGCAGCAGGCCAGAGTGAAACAGATTTTCTCATCTTTGCTTTTGCTTATGGAGATTGGCCGTTTTTTTAAAAACTTCATACAGCCCTGTTATTCTTTAGGCTAAGCTAACCAGGACCTGGCTGTAGATTTATAGCTAAAAAAGAGCAGTGGCCGGTATTGGTCTTTTCATATAACTCTAAGCGGATGAACTTCCGTCCTACGGTTGAACTATCCCTTAAGAAACCACAATAGATCTGTTTTTATCAAAAAAAGAAAAAAAGATTCTTGCTTCTTCTTAAGTGCGCTGCCATTGACTCCTGAAAGAAGTCCTTTGATACGTCCAAAGCAGTCTGTGTCCTTTTGGCTCAAGTTCATCAGTCTATGATGTTGCTGTCTTTGGCTGTTGACTGATATCTGTGGAAGAGTTGACACTTGCTGATGTTGCGAGTGTCAAGCAAATTGAAAACAGGCGGTGGTAGCTGTCATAAATGTTACTATGACAGTTACAGACACTATTTACAGCCTCTCCAAGATCAAGGTTAGATACACAGTGCTACCCCACTTGCCCGTGTGCACACACTTGTATCAGCTTAGTTTTCTCAACTGTGTTGCATGAATATATATTTACACTCGCAACTTCTTGTTGCGCGAACCTCGGTCACTCGAAATGAGAACATTTGGCTCTTCCGAGAGTGTTTGAATCATATATTTCCGAGTGACAGTTTATCATTTCCCCGTAGCGGGTCTCCCGTGCATCTGAGCGGTATGTGCCATGATCCCCTGTAGACAGAGAAATAAGGTGTCAACAACACTTTTCATGTTGACAGAGCGTGCATTCCTGCAGCATCGGACCCTCCCGAATAGGCCCTATTAAGTACACCCAGAAATCGGCAGTAACAGCCTTTAGACTGACGACCACCTTCTACTACTGCACTTTCCAGTCTGTATGACATAAATATTCATTTTCTTGGTTTTAACGAAGCAGGCAACAGGCATGGGGGGCCCCGGGAGCACTGCGTTTAGCATCAATGGAGATACAGTCAAACAACCAAACACAGAGGGAGGAAGTTGGCTGTCTCCTTCCCCTGGGCTCCATATTAATGAGACAATGCCACACTGCAGCCAATTACAGCCACTCCCAGACAGATGCCTTTGGTCCAAGACAACCTCCCACCATAGATGCGGCCCCCTCCTCCTCCCGGTCACCATTCCTTTACATGAGCATACATACATCATTTCCCCTTGACAAAAATCTATAAAGCCTATACATTATGCATGGTTTCACAGCTAGAATAGCCACCAACAATAGATTTCAAAAAGATAAAAAACTATTCAAGTGTATCAAACCCACCAAAACATCCTATGTTTACTGTAGATTGTAGACATTAGATTTGCTTATCAAAATCCATCTGCTCACTAAGATGCTCCTCTTCGGGTCACAGGGCCGTAAAGTCTCATCCGGCCAGGAAGCGGTGAACTCACTTTTATTGCCGGAGAAAACCAGAGGAAACCCGCACGGACAGAGAGCAGATGCAAAACAAAGGACGATTGAATAACCTTAATGCTCTTGCTCTGACCACCCTCAACTGTCAATTATGATCCATCAAAAGCCAGTTTGGATTGTGGCTGCCAATAAAGCAGCAGCCCCAAACGGATAGGCTATAAAACCCCATCCTCGAGGTGGCCAGTGTAGCATGACAAAAGACTCCAAACAACAGTTCTTTTCAAAGTACCCTTGCATTTAAAAGCCCTAGACTAACCCGTGCGAGATGCCTCATTAATTGTGCATTACAAAGCCGGGGCGGTGAAAATAGGGCTACCTGCCTGGCATCACAGTAGCAACTATATTGGATGGCAGAGCAACAAGGACCTTTGAGTGGGAAGGCTTAGTGGTATGGCTGCTCTCAGCATGATGGGTAGAAGCGAGTCAAGGTTTGAATCTTGGCCATGAGCAATCGTTGCCGCTCAAGCATTTTGACATGTATTCAAATACCAATAAATACACTGATGTGCATTGTCAGATACAAATTAAACATTATAAATAGAATAGATTAAAAAAATAAACCTTCGGTCATATGTCAAATGTGTCATCAACTAGCAGTTTTACAATTTTACCTTTTCCCCCCTTTCATAACTTCTCCTTATAGTTTTTTAAACACTGCTGACCTAGATTTGACGCAGACCAAAATAAAACATATTGGAACATGAAAGCTGTGGTCGCAGCTGCCGATGTTTCAGAGATTGAGTTGAAAAGTCCTCTTGCATGCAGTTTTCATGCACAGCCATATGCTTCATGCAAAATACAGAATTAAGTAGAATATTCACAAGGTTAGAGTCCTTTACTTTAATATCAACATATAATTGGGTCATGCCAATTGCTTGGTAAATTGCATTGCTGAAAGGTAGCCCGATAAAATGCAGCAACAAACAAGGGCAGTGCAGTGTTGAGCAAACAGGGGGGAATCATCTGTGAGAATGGAAATGAAAAAAGACAGAATCTGCCACTGGCAGCTAAAAAGTGTGTGCATACAAAAGACTGGCCCATTTTGAGAGTGGAGGCAGACAGATACCAATAGGGGCCTGGGGACCTGAAAATCGTTGGGCTTGGCTGGTATTCAGGGTGAATCAGGGCCAGTAGTGCGATGCATGGGCCCGATACAACTCAGGGGAGGGGAGGGGGTGGCATGACTGGAATTAATTCCTTGTGATTGAGGCAATTGCCAAGGTTACTGCAGAGAATCAAACAGTGGAATGTCACAGGAAGTGTTGTTTTCAGAGGCAAAGTATCCTTGGTCACAGCTCATACCAAGGAGATGCTAATGATAGCTTTATCTTGTATCTCTTTGAAACATACAGCAAAGGCTTTTCCCATGAGGGAAACCTCTTTCACAGGTAAGAACCACCAAGGTCTTATTTTTAAAGGAGATCCATCTGTCTGAATTCTCTCAAGTATTTAATAAGTTGGGGCATTACGGGCACAGTCAGTGGAAGGAGAGACAAAGAGAAATGTACGCCATATCTACGGTAGTTGATTAAAAGCCGTGCTGCAGTCAGTGGCCAGCAACGTAGTTGACTGCAAAGAAGTATAGCCGCCCCATACAGAGGCCCTCTCACAGTTCTTCCATGCTTCTCTTTGCACTGATTCTCCCTTTTTGGTCCAAAAACCATGAGACGATCAGTAAATATGGGCAAATTTACCTATCAAACAGAGAGAATTAAAAATAAAGGCCTCCCTCAAACCTCAATAAAGGCCTGGTACCTTTTGCACTATGAGGTAAATAAAGGGCTCGGCTGCTGCTTGAGGAAATATGCTCCGTGGGAAATGGAAGAGACTCAAAAGGATTCCTCTTCTGCAAAAATACCTCACCAACCTGAGCAGAAAGATAAATGCTATCACTGGTCGCAATTCAAGATACACATGTGCTTTTCTTGCTGCAATGTGTCAAATGTCCTTATTTACATGGACGCAATTTACCTGCTTTCTAATAAAAACATCTAATTTTATTGGTTTGCAGATTCAATTCTCTTGATCTGGCACTGGAAATGTCATCTGCTGCTTCTCAGCATGCGTCCAATTAGCAACTTCATTAGCACCAAATGTTTAGTTAGCCATCCAGAAACTGATGACAGCACACATCAGGGCCAGGTCAAATCGAAAAATGTGCTCCAAATTTCCACGCCGTGTGAAAATCCGCTGGGACGGGTAACGATCAGCCTCCTGAGCGCGATCGCCGGCAACAGGTGCTGTTTTGAGCGAGAACGCTGCCAAGAGTAGCCGCGGACACCGGCGGCAAAGATAGTGGTACTGTTCAAGCAGACACATTAGTCCTGCCGCCAGCATCAGGGCTGTCATCAGCAACGGAAGTGGTGTTTGCTTGGCAAGCCTTGTGAATGACAGCTCTTGTGGGACAGATAAAGCAAAGAAGAGAGTAAACTTCGTGGGCCAGGAGTCGGGGATAAGAATATGGCCAAAAGTGGCAGTGGCGGCAGCAGCCCATGTACACACAGGTGGTGGGTGGGTTTGCTGCCTGGAAATCAGCACCGGGATGATAATATTTATTCAGATCTTTAATTATGAGGTGCAATTATGAAGCAAGTCATGAGTGCGGCTATTCATCAAGCCCCTGCAGCCTGCAGAATAGGTCTGACAAATGTGCAGCCTTATCAGGAATTCTGGCTGGATGTATGAATGAATTTTTTCTCATACATCCACAGTTTGAGTCACTAATCTAAAATGCATCTGGCCCCAGCTGTTGTGCTGTCTGCCCAACAACAATACCAAGAGTATTGTGTGTCTGTTTAATGGTTATCAGTGTAGTTGGAACATGGCTGTGCTGGTCTTTGTTGTGACTTGCCAAGAATTGTGCCAACTTGGTAGGATGGATGCAATCAGAGAACATGATGTAGTCGTTTGCACTCACTGGGTCGAAGCAATGTCGCCTCTAAAGGTACATTCCATTAACTTGCAGTGTGTTCCGATGTTTATTATGCGGAGTATCAATGCTGCTTCATAAACAAAGACCTCTTTATGACTACTTTTTGTTTGCCGTTTACACCGTCAAGTGAACTTGTTGTGCTCAGCGGTCGGTGCGAAAACTCTCCAACACTTTGATACCCTTTGTGTGTGTGTGTCTGTGTGTGTGTGTGTGTGTGGCAGCTGTTTAGTGGAGGCACATCATACACTTTGTATGTGTACTTGATTGGTGTCAACAGCTTTTTCTGGTGTAAAAGGGCGTGACAGTGTTGATAGTTATATGTCAGTGATGTTAAATATACTTTACATAATGATATGTTAGGTGTAACTAATAAAAATGTGCCGTGAAGACACTGTGCAAACTACTTAAATATCAGCCTCTGGCACCAAGAGCCAATCACAGGGCACCCTAAATGGAGAGAATCGAGATGTCCACCATTATCAGTGTAAACAAGCTCACATGGAACAAGTGGATTGCAGGTATATTTATCACTGGAATACAATTTAGGATGACAAAGGAACCAATGTGAGTCGTCATTATTTTTGCTGTCCTCTGGCTGCCACTGCTGGGAGTTTTTGTGACAGAGCGAGGAAAGTTATCCTGTTTTAGTCTGTGAGGTCTCAGCTTGCATGTCTGTTGTTTGAATTGTTTGTACGAAGTAACAGAACCTGAGGTGATTTCAGTGACCCGATTATTTGATTGCTGTGAGTTTGAACTGTATTTGGCTTATGAGAAAACAGTGGTGAGCATTGAGCTGAGTTTCCGCTGATGATGGCCATGCTGCTTCATGTTATGTTGTTTTCTTTTGTGTCTTTGAGTGTATGTTGTATATTATGACAGTATATCTTTGACTCAAGCAATTACGACTGCTCTTTATATACAGAGAGTAAGCTGTTTGCAAGTAAGCTGTTTGCAGGTGAAATGCATAGATACATGTTGTACGATACAGCAACCAAGGTACATTTAATTTGTGACATTTAGAACATGTCAGCAAGGGAAAGATGAGAAGAAATGATGAGTGGCTGGTTTGACAAGCTGACAGAGCTTCAAAGGGTCAAGATTCACAATACCATTAGCACAAATGGTCCTTTTCTTTAACTTAACCGGAGGTATAAATATAAAAATGCATTTGCATTGATTATGACTATTGTGCTTGTGGTGTGATCAACAATAAAAGTTCGCAATGCAAAAACATTCTGAAGAACTAATTTTAGCACAACAACATCCAACTCATTAGAAGTGGAGAGGATGATTGCAGACTACTTTGCCATGGTAGTTGTAGTACAAACGAAAAAAGCAAGGTCTTACTTCTGCCCACGGGGGTTTACGACACTTAAATTAGATTTTCTCAGACATAATGCGAGGGCGCCCCAACTCCAAAATAAACAGCAGAATGGGAATTACTAATTGTAATGGAGTGTTACTATGCATTCGGAGCACATTGGATTAGGTCCTGGGGAAATTAGGGTCCAGCCACTGTAAATTTGTGGGTGCTCGACTTCATGAGAATTGCATTGCAGTTGAAAGGGGATTCAAAGATATTGAGAATATGCTTACCTCACTGTTTTACTACAGCATGGGAGTGCAAATTACTGTCCCTTAGAACTTAATTTGTTTTAGCAAAATGTACTGTGGAGAGAAATTTGCATGGCGAGAGCTGGATAGGCCCTGCGAGGTCTCAGATGTACACCTTTTTTAAAATGTGTCAGATGCTGTAATTTTGCTAAAATGTTACAGACTCCAGGCACAAATCTAGTCCTTGCCATATTAAACAATCATGGTGAATTGTACTTTGGAATAGTTTTCTCAAAGAAGTTCAGACATACTTTCTGGACACAAGCACCCCCTGTAGAATTAACATTTGAGATGCAACTGCCTTTATTGTTTAGCCTGACACACAGACTTTATATTTCAGTTGAACCACAAATTAACGGTCACATTTATGGGCAGCCATTGTAAGATGAAATATGCTTGCGATATAACAATACATCCATAATGTCGTTTGATTGATGGAGGGCTGGCAGACACTAACTAGCAGTTTGAAATTTAATGTGGGGAAAGGCTGCAAAATAAAGAAAAGCAAATGGCTCTGAAATGAAATGTAATATGAAGGGCTTCAATATGAGACACTTTAGAAATTGGCAGGGGTACAGTACCTGTGTGGAAGCCCATCTGTAGTGCTATTTAGTTACTGTTAAATTAAGTAGGGAGGCCAATTGTTGTAACAGAAAGAAAAAAGTGATTTGAAGACACTTTTACTACAGAGTATTGTGTGCGCACAAAAAAAGACTCACTATGTTGTGATATATTTGTGGCCATGAGATGCAATTCATTGTCATGTAGCCCAAAGTGCACCTCACCATATGTGGGAAGTCCAATTGTCTATGCTGTAATGTTTTCTTCATGACTTATTGATTCAAACATCACAGAGAGATGTGGGTCTCTTATGCTGGCTGTGTGCAAGAGTGAGGTAGCAGAATTTATCTTGTGGCCACAAATTAATTAAAACAATGTGAATCAATCAAAAATCTGAGATAGTGAGTTGTATCTTGTGAAAGATTGGATTGGCATCAATTCAGCTAGATTGGTTAACTTAATGTTGTGGTGTCATATGAACCAGAATATGGTCTGGTTAAAATTATTAAAATGTGGAAACCGATTGAGTCTTGTGGCAACAAACTAATGGAAACGTGGGAATGAACACATAAACAAGTGCATCAAAATGTGTTCACTGCAGTATACGATGGTATTTCTTCTGTGTTTCTCCCAGGTCACTTTTGTGCGTTGTATTTAAGCATGAATAAATTATTTAATAGTAAAAACTCCCAGAACAATTATATATAGCCAAATAAGAAAAATAGTTTAAGCACCCCGCTTACACAAAAAAGGCACTTGGCTGTAGGGTGATGCAACAAAAAATTTATAATGGTGGCAATTATACTACATTCAAATCTGTCTTCATAGATAGAATGTTCTTCAAGTCACTATAACTGTGAACCACCTATATGAAGACATGAATATTTCTTTGGAGGCCATCGGAAAGGATATGCGGCACATCATCGAGACCTAGGCTAGACATTTTTACACTGCTTTTCACCAGAAGCGAACAAAAAGAAAATGCAAAGACCCTCCTTTGGCAAAGACAGTCCAACCTTGGAGAGGTGGTTTTAGCTTCTGTCCCTGAAACATCTCTTTGTTGTTGAATTATAGTCTATGGTGACAATTTGCCATTAGGTCTAAGTAAT
>CAESWR010000246.1:450263-465156 GCA_903171835.1 Mullus surmuletus | reverse complement strand
GGGTTCAGATCTTTTGTTCTATGCAGAAGACAGTTTTTTTTTTTGCGTGGTTGTCTTGTTGGCAGGTCATGGGCTATATATGTGTATTTATTTGCACATCTTGATCCGAGTGTGACACAGGAGGAGGAGGAGGACGAGGAGGGTTTGCTGCAACCTCTCATTTTCTCAGCAGTTTTCTCACAATGGGCGACTGCTGTGTCATAGTCAGTGAGTAAGAGATAGAGGAGATTCCGCAACGGCAGTTTGCTCCAAAAGCTCCACTTTATGGCGCAATCTGACACTTCCACATCCAAAACAATTACCCTGCCATGAAATAACGCTGTTTACTGCCTGCTGCATTTGTATGTGTGATCTATGGTGACCGAGGGCTGCAAACGCGCAAGCAGGATGTATTTTCTCTATAATAATTAAGACGTAGATCAGAAATGTTTGTAACCCCCTGGTGATTGATATTGCACTGTTTTGTATTACTAAATAAAATATGAATACAAAAAAACAAAAAAACTAATGATTGTAGACGGCTGTGGAAAAGGAACATGTTTTTGTTAATAACGGTTTTTGGAATGAAAAAAATTACGTAGATCGGTTGTTTTCCTATAATGCTGTTGAAGATTACGGCCAAGTGTTTCAAAACAACATAAGGGAAAATACACATTTTTATTCCACTTCTTCCAAGTCTTAGTTAATATAGAGAAAATACCCCACATTCGTGTGTTTAGGTTTAAAGAGGGGCCGATACCATTGGATTGGTCCATCCCGCTTGCAGCGTGTTTGCATCCCTCTGCCACAACAGAGATCAAACAGCCAACGTAGCCACAAATGCTTGGTCGGCTTTTGGAGAGTCCATGTGTGTGCACGGTGAGGCCACATGCTGTACGCAGGAAAGACACCGCTGCAATTTTGACCCACTCTGACCACGTGTGCACATTTTCATCACCCTTGACTAAAATGAACCTGCATGAAGCACATTTGCAATCACAATCAGCACTGAAATGCCCCCTGCTGTGCGCTTTTCTCCCGCTTCGTTGTAGAGCACATTCAGTGGAGCAAAATTAACGATGAGCAGGAACCCCCGGTTAGTTTTGTAAGTGCCCCCGTCACCTCCCCGGTTCAGAAGCTTCAGCTCACGTATGTCACACAAATGGAAGCTTGCAATATTGTCTTGCACTATCATGAACATACTGTATTTACTCTCGGTCATTGAAATATATATATTCTCAATGTAAATTGAATGGCAGTGCACAGTGAAGAAACAAAGAGAAAAGCTCGACAAAGGAAGATAGAAAACCCATTACTGTTCTCCTTCACGGTTTCCACCATACCTCCTGTGTTCTTGTGAATTAACTTTCAAGGGCACCGAGTTTCAGCAAATATTTCATTCCCCAAGATGGCCATCACTCAAGCTATCACTTGAACAACTCAAATCCGTCTTTTGTGAAGGAAAAAGGGAAAAAGATAGAGGTTATATAGAAAGTGGAAGATGACTGAGATTACTTTGTGCCCCCCCTCCCACCCCCAGTGTCAATATCTGGAGACAGAAGTTGGAAAAGTGAAGATTGGAAACCCTCAGATTGCTTTGTTAGCACAGAAAAATACATTCTTTTGACACCCCTCTTTTTCTTATTGATAAAACATTTCATTCTTTGTATCGTTTATCTTTGCACATGATTTAGGAAAAATAGCCATCCTCTTTCATAAAAAAAACAAAAAAACTGACACTGTGTTAAATGATATTTTTGCCTCCTTCAAACACACCTATTTTTAATTGATCAGGCCTTTCTTGCCTTGTTTGTCCATTAATCACTCGGTGATGTGAGGAGCATGGCAGTTACACGGCGGCGATGTAAATTGGCTTCAAAGGGGAGGTTTATTTTTAAATCAGCGAGTGAACACTTTTTATTCAGCTTGATTATGTCGACACACAAAGCCTCAGCGAAAAGTATTAAAGAACAAAAGGCAGCATGTGGAATCAATGCATATCCTTTCCTTTACACGTGTTGGATTCTTTGTACACCTTCATTGTCCACATCATGGTGCTTTGAAGAATAATGGCCTGCATATGAGCACACCGATAACAGTGTCAGCGTTTCCTCACTCCAATTAGGAATGTTGACAAGAAACGCATTCCTAATGTTTGTAGTATTTTTTTGTCTTTTTTTTTGTATTGTGAAGGAGGAGAACACGAGAGCAGTGCGTGTGTGAAGTGGACCTGCCTGTGTGGAAGAGGGGGTGGGGTCTTCGCTCCCGAGGTCAGCGTCTTACTGCTGCTGCTTTCACCATGTTGAAACAAGAGGCAGGAGGTCAGATTACCCCCCACCAGGACACGGGAAGAGAAAACAGTGCATTAGCCCGCCTTTGTTCCAAAGAGATACATGGGCTTTTCCCACTGGTGCTGCTGGTTCATTGTCCCCTGGGGTCTCAATGGGTCACAGGCCTTCAGGGTAGAGAGGACAAGGGGTTGTCATATGGCTTTCCAGAGGTCGGACTCCGCGTCTGTCATACCCCTAAGCCATCAATGGAAAACAACTGTTGCTCTGCCATGGCGGCGCAGGGATATTAAAGCTATTTATCTCGACACCCTACCTCTGCAGAGACAGCTCGGAGGGGCTCTGACGCATGCTTAATACACTAATCACACTCTCTCCCTAGGACCCTTACCTGCTGCCCTAATCTCTTTTTCTCTTTTCTCATAACTTTGATAACCTGCGCCATGCAAATACGAGGTGTTCAGTAAAAATATTGGCTGAATCTCTAAATACACCGGTTCCATCACCAGGAAAATCTGCCCTTGAGGGATGTTTCAGTGTCTGAAACCACGACCGCACTGGTCCATCCGGCGTCTTTGTATGAAACGATGCTGCCTTTCACTGCGTATTCTGTCAATGTTCTGTATTCTGTTGAGTGGTGTGCACTCCAGAGCCAATTCATACCCCATTTTTTAGGTCAGTTGATAGCAATTGTGAGCAACACGTGTGAATCAGATTGTTACCTGGAGTTGTTTTTTTTTTTTAAAGGTAAGTTGGACATATACTGTTAGTGGTATGCAATTTACAAGACAGCTTATCTCTTAAATAAGTGTAGTGTCAAAATGCTTGTACATGTTCGTCAGGTCAAATATATGGTGAAGGATATTTAAATAAAAATAGAACTAATGCTGCATATCACCATTTTCAGAGCCCATGACAACCAGCTCAAATTGATTTTCGCAGGGGGAAAAATCCAAATAAATTCAGTTTACAAAAGAAAACCCCCTGCAAATCCTTTCAGTTGAGGAATTGGAGCCACCACAATGAAAAATTGATGAGTCATCACGGAAAATAATTTATTGGGGCTGGCTAAACTACCAAGTAATAATGTTTGCCAATTTTTGGGGCACATCCAATATTTTTTTCCGAACTCTGAATATTGCAGAAGGAGTCATTTGCCTTTGAGAAAAAAGCTATTTATAGGAATAATAGCTATTAGATGTCTATTGAACTTTATCAAAATAGTTCAAAATCCCCCCAAAAAAGGACATAAACAAAGAGCTAATATGACGCAGCAACAGCCTTAGGCCAACAGCTTATACTTTTTGCAGATACTGACTGATTCACACACACACCTGAATGATTATAGTGTGATGGAGCCCTATTAAGAGCCTCTCACTTGTGTTTGATTGCAGTGATGCTGACTATTAAACAAATAGCAAGCTGATGGATCAATTGCCGTGGTAGCTTTCATTTGAACCTGCACATGGCGGCTGTTCTGAATCAATGGCATTTATGACAGATGGGAGGGAGTTTGTCTTCTTGGTTATTATTGAAACTGATCATTTTTTTGTCCCCCCTCCTCCAAAATAAAAGACTGTGGCAGTCTGATAGCTAGCTGCCACTAACACATTCCTGTGCTTTATCACCACTAAAACCAATTTTCCAGTCATTTTAACACTTTAAAGTGGATTAGGGAAAATATAAATCTGGAATATCACCCATTTGCTATTTCTAACTTTTCATTAGCTAACCTTTTAGTTTTATCAGTCTGATATGACTTCTGAAAGTGACACTCAACTCTGCAAAGTGGGAAATTTGTGAATGTTCTCATTAACACCCTGGATTTAATTTACAGATTGGCTTTGTATGTTCATAACAAATGAAAGAACACCTACAAAACCAAATCTAAAGAAAAACCATGTTTCTGCCTGTTACAATATGCAAATGACAAAATGAAATTCCTTTGTGTTCCCTCTCCCATCCACAGGCTGTAATAATCATCTTCCATGCCCATTTTGTCTTGCCTGTTTGAAAGGTGTGTGCGTTTTCTGACACTAAAATGAATGACACTCATTTGTAATGTCTGCGGTGACAGCTTCAAGGAAATTGCATTGTGCTAAAAAGCCACTCAAACCCTTGGTCATGGAAATTCACCCCCAATGTTGTTTACAAGACCTGTGTTTGCTTTTACGTGGAGTGCAACCAAATGCATGGATATGACTGGGCCATGCATGTTTACTCTGTTTCCATTGTAATTTACTGGAGGTGACAGGAAGCGAAAGATGTTCTGTTGTTGTCATGCCTTTCTCTACGTAATGCAAAGATATTTGCTGTCAGCACAGTTTGATTCATATAGCCACAGATCATAACAAAGGTCAGGTGGGGACATGATTCCAATCGAGACAATGAAAAATAAGCAAAAAACAAAACAAAATGAAAAACCTCCCTGAGTTGTCTCTTGGATTTAAGTAATCGACGATGCTTTCCAAATCTGTCCATGCAAGTGTATGCCTTCTTAACATTTTATTTTTGTGATGCTTCAAATAGAGATGGAATGTTGGTCAGTTGAGGTCACCTTGAATAAAAAGTTTATGATGCAGATACCTCTGCTTCCATGGTACGCAACCACAGCCGAAGAATTGAATTAATTAATTTGAGTATTAACGATTTGATGATTTTCTACACGTTAAAGTGAAAATACAAAAAGCTCTTATCTTCTTGCATTTAATCATAGCTTTCAGATGTCTTTGAGATATTTCAAGGTTTCCTCAACGAAAAGGAGTTCATACCACATTACACGACAAGTAAGCGTTGCATTTGCCATGGCTTCATCTTTCAACTTCTTTTTGGCTTTAACACAAACGCTGTGCTTTTCATTGCCTTAAGCCCTTTTGATCATTTTTGACTATTACTCTCTGCAAAATCAGCTGCCGTATAATAGAGAAATTAGGGAGGAATTACACAATTTTGGGGGGTTTTTGTAGAACCTACGTGATATGTTCCTGTTACACAAACAAGTGTTTATCAGTACTTCCAGTCAATTGCAGTGAGCAAAAATGGAAGCAGATCAAGGCAACAGGTCTGCGTGCAGAAGAATAGTCAAAGCCTGCATCAGGCGGGAGTTGTGAAATTTCAAATCTAGACCATGACGCCCCTGTATAGCTCTCTTATTTTCTCTTGTGCTACGTACTTATCTCAGGCCTCGACTGGAGAATGTTTAGCATGTATTTTTGTGTGGGTTGATCATGGCACAAGGAAACATAACTAATGAATACGCAGAAATGTATCGAGTGATTAAGAGACAACATATTTCAGTGCTAATGTGTATACCTTGTTGAGTGAGCTTCAAGGTTACTCACCGAGGCTGACTTGGCTATTCATCAAAGTCTTAACGTTTTTTCGCTCCTCTTCTGTCAAGTCAAGTTAAATTTATTTTTCATAGTCCAATGCCGTAAATCACAACTCTGCCTCTGGAGAATTTAAGATCTGTGGAGAATTAAAACCTTGATTGTGATAAAGAAAACTCATCTGCAAAATGACACACTATTTACTCTGCCACATTATTCACGTGTGTGGTTGATTGAAACAGATTGAACATTTTGGGAGAAATGTATTAAATCCTAATTTATCTAAAAATGTTAAAAAAATGTTTTATGTTTTTTTTTGGTTTCAGGTAATTATTGTGGGGGGTGGGTGGTTACAGACTATCCACAGTTTCCATTGTAGTCTCCAATGTCCAGTGACCCTCTTTCAGCAGCATTACACAACATAACTAGCAGCCGGATTTTTATTAAACCTGGTCAGAGGGTGCAGCATGGGTCAAGGAAGAATCCATTATATCTTGGGACCCATATTGACATTTTCATAGAATTCTTGGGAAATATTACACCTTGGTGGCTCTACAGAGTGCCCTGTTATTATTATAGCCCTATGTTATTATCTCCATCAAGGAGGTTTGATTTTCACCTCCATCATGCAGCTACCCCCCTCAGTCTGTCTGTTAGCAAAGATTAGAATGTTTGCAGCTTTGCTCAAGGTTTGGTGTGTACTGGTGTTTGTAGGGCAAATTATTTGTTAAACAAATAGAAGGCACACTCATTTGCCACTTGATTAGGGATACACATTTATGAAATACTGTACATTCCAGAACAATAACCCTGCAATATGTCCTACCTGAAAGTTTCAATGTTCATCCTTTGTTGATCGAATTTCACGTCCACTGACTGTGTGTCGTATATATTCTGCATTTGTACTGCTTATTGTCTTTTATTTACTTTGCTCTGTTTAACAGCGAGGTAGGGACATTGAAGACACCTTAAGAAAATAACTTGCTTTAGATATGCAGCTAATAACAGCCAAGTGATTGCTTTATAGACTTACTGCTGTATTGATAAGAAAAGATTTGCATCATCAATCGCCTAAATTAATTTAACTGATTATATATATTCATTGTACAGAAAAAAATGGCTGATTGTTACAAAGACTCTTATTTGTCCATAACCCAAGTTTTAGCTTTGTTCCTGAGAAACATGGAGCAATTTATTACATTCAACTGATAATTGATCTGTTAAGGGAGTGAATAAATTGCAGTTGTATCTGCCAGCAGCAATGAGGATGCCGCGACATCCAGGCTTTGCCTCAAGAGCTAATAGGTGACAAAGACCAGAAAGGGCTGTTATGCCATTATGGGTAATTGTCCCTCATCAATATTACATTACTTTGTTAGCCAAACTTGATACCATCAGTTGAATGCACTTGGCATTGCCTCCCATTAGTGTGGGCCACTGAAAGAAGCGCAGAGCCTTGGTTAAAGCTAAATTTCAATATACATGCTACAAATAATTGAAGTGAAAGACACCAGCTTGAAATGGTCAAGTGATACACAGAAGCTGTATTTTAATGTACAACCAATGCTGCTTTCAATCAATTTAACTGAAATTATCTGGCAATTTTAATGCAGATTTCTAGTGTTTTTCCCCTCACTGATCTCCAATCACATATTATTCCATATAGAGCTACACAGCAATTTATTCTCTTGCTACCTCATCTAATGAGTATATGGCAGATGTGCTTGAGAGGCTTGATACTTGAGCATGGCATGATTAAAACACGAATCTGCACACCATTTTTCTCACTTGAACACTAATTTGTTTGTGAAGACATTCGTACGCATCCGGCTTTGTGTGCTCGTGAGCACAACATTTCCCCCCCCCCATCAGATCAATCAGATAACATTCTTCTCTGTAAGACATTGTGTTTGAATAAAGTGCCGGCGTCTGCTCGCTAAACATGCCGAAAAGCAACAAAGACGTCTCTCTAACATTAGGAACGGCACAAACCGTACAATCACGCATCACTTGATTAGTAATAGAATTCTAAAAACCTGTGAGGTTTGGTCCTACAGGTACGATTTTGGGGGTCTTTATGCAGCAACAGAGAAGGGCGACAATAGCACACAGTAAGAAATTGATACAACCCAAAGCAAACGCTGCCTCAAAGAAATGTTCCCTCTGGTTATTTATGTTCTTGAAATGGCCCTTTTCACAACACCGCTGGGCAAAACATTTCCAGACCAAGTGTTGGAGCTGGCTGTATGATGTGACATGCACCCAGAGAATCGGATAGAGCAATGTGAAGGAGGATCTAATTTATTCTGAATAATGTTTTCCAGCAAATCATACATTAACTTCTTATCAGGTTCATCGCATTACTTCAGAATAATGAACAAGGCATAATCAACAGTAGTGATTGTATTTTACCTATTGATGGGAATAAATCAAAGTGTAACGCCACTAAGCAATTACAATAGCTGACTTAATGAGTGCCTCAATTTACATTGGTTGATTGCAAAAGAGAAAAACCATGTTTTGCTGTAGTTGTCGATTGATCATTGAAATTAATTCCCCAAATGGGCATAATAAACAAACAATAAAGCAAGTTTATGATAATTTGCTAACAGGGCCTCATCATGCTCTGGTTGCTGCACAAGAAGGACTCAGTCCAAACGTGTTCATAAATGACTTTAAGTTGTTTTTTGGGTGACACGAGATGATCAAATGTGTATTTGCTGGTGTCCACATTAGTCAAATATTTGTGCCTCATCATCATATTGGATTTGCTGTGTCGTGCCTAATGCTGCGACACCACAGCTATCAATCAGAGAGCTCACATCTCTGGCTGACTGCAGCACTGCACAGTGAATGGCAGCCTGAGCACAGAAACTCTGCAAAGCTAGGGAGGACAAAAAGATGGCTGCTTACAGCAGTGTTCCTGAACTGGAAGCTGCATCTCCAACTTCTTAGAATTGCATTGTGACTGTTTCTTTAAAGGCTGACAATGACAAATTCTCAGTGTCTGCAAAAAAAAAAAAAAACAACTGCATTTTTCTAAAATTGATACATTGGTTTCTACCCCTACCGGTTCTCAGACATTTGCCAGCCAGCACCGTGGGCCCTCTCCCACACTGGTAACAAAAAATAAATAAATAAATGAATGTAGCAGGTGGGTTCTGACTCTCCCATGACCTTGGCTACTGTTCCCAGGTGAGAAGAACATTTTTGCTGCTGAGTGCGCTGCAGGCCTGGGGAAAAGTGCTCAGACACCAAGAGAAGGAAAAAAAAATGAAGGAAAAAATTGATCCGCCCCAAATCGTTCCAGTAGTACAACTTCATGTTGTGTCCCCTCAAAACTACTCCATACTGCCATTTTTTAGGCAGTACAGAGATGTTTTTGATACTTAAGATTCCTTAAGAATGTGTGGCAACAAAATAGAAATGGGCAGAAATTCTTTCATAGCTGCAGTGTGTGCCTCGGAATGAATGGCACAGTTAGTGTCACAGTGACAGCGAGCCCAGCTCGTATGTCTACAAAGTTCTCTTGTTACTCTTGATTTCCTGTAATTCGGCAGAAGGCACTTTGTCTGGACCTCCCCCCTGAGGCGGTGACCATGAGGGACCGGTGCCTGGATGACTGAAACCATAGCTTCGGGAAAAGCACCGGGTCCCTTGTGAACAGGTGGAGGCGCAGAGTTTAGGACCCCTGTGACAGCATCGCGCTTTTGTGAGAATCATAATCCTAGAAAACCTTGAAGAGAGAGGTGGAATGAGAGCGAGATATAAAGATGTTGCTGCTAAATTGACAATATCCATCCATCTGTTAGCGGTACCCACTCTGCAATATCACTGGGGACTGGGGTTTAGTACAACCTTGACAAGTCTCCAGTCTATCATAGAGTGTACACACTGTTGGACAAATGAACCACAATTTTGAGTTTCTATTTCATTCAACCTGTAAATTTCTCAGTTTGAACCAAACACTAGTCTTCCATTGTCTGGTGAGTTATGGCTACTCCATTGTATAATGACAAGAAAAAGCAAAAAGCAAGGAAAATAGGGACTATAAATATAGTTTGATTACAGATATTCACATGTATTGCAAGAAGTTTGTGCTTCTCAAAAAGTCCCTTTTTGCATTGGTGTTGCATTACCAACCATCAGGGAAAATGTATTTCCTTGGTGTCCAATGATGCTGTATTAAAGCATCTCAATTGATTTTGGTGTTCTAGTTTCCCCTTGTACCTCAGCCAGGATATTTTTCACCCATGTCCTGTTGGCTTGCATGTAAACGGGATTTCGCAAAACTTTCACAAAAATTGGAGAAAAGGGTTTGGCGTGGCATCAGGAAGGAGAGTATTAACTCAGTGAATATTGCATGGACCTCATTGTAAGTTTGGCTTCCCTTGATTTCATTTTGATCACAGACTTCAACATTAAAATATAGTAGAAAGGGTGTAGCAAAGTAGAATATGTCCCTGTCTAAATTTGTTGATTCCATTATACCCACTATTCATTGTCTTGCGCCATTCTGATCTTGGATAGCAGATGGAGTGACAATGTTGGGTGACCATACATTTTTGCTAAATGCAGTGATTAAAGTCGAGCTAAACAGGAATGATACTTTTTAAGAAATGCATACAAACATGAAATGAATCCACTATTATCCATAATTTAGCCTTAGATGTTTTCCAACACCAACTATCTAATATAAATCACAAATTACAAGAGGTGGATGAATCCCCATGCCACAGACATTATTTAATGTCTCAATCTTAACCAAATTAGTTGCAAATTGGTTTACTTGTGATTGTCATACTCCCATCGTTCCATGGTCACATTCTAAGTCAGGAAGCAGGCTTGTTCTAATCCTAATGAGGACTCTCCTATTTCTTTGGTGGACTGATAAGCCACTAGCTTGTGACACTCAATTTTCAAGACCCAAACCCTATCAAGGAACTATCAAGTGATAGGATAGCTTCAGGACCATTAAGTGAATGTCTAATTAACTTATTATAAGGCATTTCTGAGCTGGCTATCTAATCCCTCCTCCAGGCATCAGTGCATCCATCTGACCTGATTTGATTGCACAGTCACATTAATGAGCTCTGTGATGTCCCACATACAGCCTCACCTCGCTTCCCAATGGCAGCCCACAGGATTGGGGTATTTGAGGTGGTGGGGGGTATTTGGAAGGGTTGCATGTGCACAGAGCAGTGGGAGACCGGAGTTTTAATAGATGTACAATGAGTGCAACCAGTAAGTAAGTGCCCCCACTGCTACTTAAAGGTTAATTTGTTTGTTTCTGTGATTAACTGCTTCCCCATTAACTTTGTACATCATTTAGACGTTTGGAAAATTACTACTATATCTCTGCTCACTGAATTCGGAATATGTGTCCTCCTGACACGAGTCAAACAGAGTTTATTTTCATGCGGAGCACAATTATTTGCATAATATGTATACAGTCATTTGCACATCTCGCTTCCACCTTTGCATGAAAACAACATGTAAAACAGGCAAACAAAAGAAGTGTAAGGCCAATCATACACAGAACTGGTAGTGAGCTTGACGCCAGTTATACGCCATTGTGTGTACTGAGACTTTTTCTGCTCCTTTGGAATTTAATTCTAGCTATTGATTAAGTTGCTTGTTCTACACATCCTTGTGTATGAAGTATGTGACCGAAAGTAAAACCGAAGGTCATCTCCTTAAATTAAATGTGAAGTATACTGGAGGGAGATTTAGTTCGGATTATGGTCTCTGTGTGCACAAGCTCCAGGTTTAAACTTTTGCTTTATCCATCTACTGTTCTCTCTCTGAATCCCTCTGCTGGCTGATGTCAGAGAGGTTCACTGCACTGCCCCCTCCCGTATGGGAACGACTATGAATATAAATAGGTGAGCACCTCAAGGTATTACATCTCATCCATGCTTGGCAGCTGGTTGAGAATGTCAATACCTGCATAATATGGGAATTGTAATTTCCTGCAGTTTCTAAAGGTTATAAGTTTTCAGGTACAACTAGAATCATATTGGCCCTATCATTTGCCAATATAAGGAATAAAATACTTTGTATGACCGTTGATTTCTGACTGAAACGTATGTTTTGAAAATGGAGATGTGATTACATGAGAATTTTAAAAAACATATTTTGCCACCATTCATTATCATGTCTCTTCTGCTGTTCTATTGAGATATATTTGGTGGAAATACAATCTCTCTGCCTGGGCTCCTGCTCTGATAATCAATCAAATCAACAACCTGAAATAGAAAAAAATCATTCAGTATATGAATCATTTTCTTTCTCCGCATAATGCCCCCTTGCATGTGGTGTTTGCAAATATAGTAGGAATTGCTTGCTATCTTAAAGAGTCAGAAAGTCAAGAAGAACGATTAGATTCCAGGGACTAACAAAAGTAAATCCTGTGAGTGGACCACCAACACACCTGGCGTGAAAACGACTGAGCAAATACCGGAACGAATACAAAGAGCATTATCAGGCAGGAGACAAATCCAGAGACAAATTGGAAAAGACAATGATATGGTTTTAGCAGAGTAGGCCATTAAAATTCCATTTGAATCATAGCAGTCTGCAACAGTGGAAAAACCCGCAAAACTGGGTAACACAGAGAGCCTGATGCTGGGACTGTGTGACTCAGTCCTCCCCTGAATTCAAAAATGTTGCTCCTTCCTGTGATCAGTCAGCCTGGGGCAAAACTGGCACTGCTGGACTGTGCCGGAGCAAGAGAGAAAGGGAAAGCGAGACAGAGTGAGAAAAAGGAAAGGAGAGAGTGAGAGAGAGTTGGCCTTTGGGCAGTGATAGCAAACTTCCTTTGAATCGGGCAGCTGTGGGCTGCAAGAGTGATATAATATTTAATAAAAATAATTACATTTATGGAGAAAAATTGCATTGGTTAGGGAATGTACCTTTCATGCTGCAGATCTGCGAAAATGTGGTACTAATAGACATGATTTGGCTTGTTGCCCCCTCTCTCTCTGTATAATGCATCTTGCACGCCCAACTCTGATATTAAAACCTCTGCATAAATCCAGAATTTTAACTGCTGGTAATATATGGCTGCAGTAATTTTATTTATTTATGAAGGGAAAGGCTCATTGTCGGCAGCGTTTCAGCGGCATTACATTTTGTGTTTACATTCACATATCAGGGAAGACTCAAATATTAATTTCAAAAGTTTCTACCATATCAGGTTTTAAATAAAGATAATAAATCACATTATCTTTCCTCGGGAGCTGTTGTCAGGCTTTAGCAGAGATGTGGAGGCATTTTAATGGTTTATCTAATTTTACCTCTTGATTTTGTTTGCCTGTGTAGGTTAATTTTCCATTGTAATACTTTTGTTTTTTACAGTGTGTAGTGGTTGGGATTGAAATATAACAGTATAGTAGTGCGTGCATTATTCTTTAGTATATTTTGTTTAAAAATTGCAACTTCATTTCGCAGAATTTGGGTGTAATTGACATACAGAAGGCATGTGATATGAAATAGACTCGACGCTGTTGGAACCATCCCTGTGATGTATGCCAATGTGTCAATGCTCTCATCATTTCTGCTTACACCGCATCCCCTGCCAAGTGGTGCATACATCAAATCCTTACAGAAACCCATAGCTCATCTTTCCCTTAGAAAACTACAATGCACTGTGCACTGTTACCTGGAACCCCACGTAAGATTGATCTCTTAAATTGTAAGTGTTGGACAACTTCAAAGCTGTTGATAAATCTGTGCTCTTTTAAAAACGTGCTGTTTTCTACAGCTTTCACTTTTATATGGAAATGTATTTACATTACGTGATCGTACATCAGTCTGAAGCAATCAATTTCAGACGTCCTCGCAAGAATAAATCAAACCTCACACCTTTTTTTGTATACATGTGGGCCCTTATCTGAAGTGGGGAAATTACCAGTGATTTATACATATAATAGCCATACCCACAACAAGTTTACTCAATAACAGATAGATGGTGTTGCCTAGCAACTGCTGAGTGCCATAACAGTTACTAGTACCTGCTACTGGAGGCAGACTCCATCTTGTAGGTTTCTCTGTCTTCTAATTGGCAAGGTGGGTAAACACTGATCCCTTGCTCCCCCGTCTTCCCATTTTCAGCCTGGGTTGTAAGTGACAGATAGCCCCAGCATTATGCTAACCTTCTGACTCTGGGCAGATGCACAAATGCGCTGCTACTGGCATGAATCGAATTGACAACATGAAATATGAAGGACATTTACTCCTTAACTGAGAACCCCATAACTTTGCTGCCTAAAAGTACTATATTCCAACAATACATCAACGTGTGTTGCCCCTCATTCCCAATCAATTAGAAATTATTCAGGAGGTAAATTGCATCAACTGTGCTTGTGGCACTTCAAGCGCAGAGAAGTCAACAGGCTGCAGGGTTGGGATGGTAATTATCAACAAGTAAACAGTGGGGCTGAGATGGATGCAAAACACTGTCGGCTTTACAGCCGGTCCTACCTTTCAAAGATATTGCGTGGATATTGTGGTTGCTCTTTTGTAGTGCAGCTACACAACTACTTTTTTGACACTGTTGACAGACCACAAGCAATTAAAGCATCATCACAAGGTTGAAAAGCAGCCGTTTCCTATCAGGTCTCCTTTGACCACGCCGAAGACTAGATAGTGGAATGGTTTGCTGTGGTCAGTTATGTGTCACCACAGACTGTTGCAATTTAAAGGACAGAGCTCTTTGCTCTTAAAGTGAAGCCATCGTGGATATGCTCTAATGGCTGGCAGGGGGTGACCTCACTGATTGCAAACATATTGTAAAGTAGTCGATGAGATCTCACTTCTCACTTGATTTATTACATCAGGAAGCGTAGTTCTAATGAGTCTATGGTCTCAATTACTAGTTTCAAGTCTTCATCGGCACAGCATGATCCTCATTTGTGAATTATGCTCCAATTTTCAGTAAAACAGATAATAAAGCCAGATATCCTTTAGGGCATGGCTACCTTCTGATTGAAAATACGCTACCATGGTGACTTGTGTCCATCTCAGGCAGGTCCCTCCACTCGCTCCTCCACTGCTCCAGCCTCTCATCCATGCCACAAGATGGGAACAGCCGAGTAACTAATTGTGAAGGGATAATTAAACAAAAAAGAAACGTGACTAATTAGTGTTTCATGGGTTAAAAAACTGTTGGAGGTAAAGTCATCTGAGCTTAATCAATTAGTGATCATAACAGGTCACCTATCACATTTTACACACTGCCATCTCCATCACCCATGTTGAGAAATCATTTCATACCATAAACACATTTATACCATC
>CAESWR010000246.1:433846-450226 GCA_903171835.1 Mullus surmuletus | reverse complement strand
AAACAAGTCAGTGCTCTTAATGCACATCCAGTAAATATTTGTTGATGCTGATTTCTAACTGTAAGTACACGGAGAGTAATGGGAAATTGGAGACAAAGTCCTTGTGTGCACTCACTTGGCCAATAAAGCTGATACGGATTGTATACACTCTATGATTGACAGGTGCTGGAAAGCACTTCAATATCTCTGCAGCAAGCCGGTAAGTTTAGGTGGAGGTCAGCAAAAACTTTCAACTGGACTCAAGATACTTGGGAAGAACAAACTTCAATACTTCAGTTTCTTTTTTTAGGGTTGGCATTTTTACCTTAGACGTTTATCAGATCCGTGTCACGATTCTTGACACATATCTACCTTAACTGTCAGCTATTATGCTGCGACAGCACAGAGTGGTCATGCTTTAAGTTATTTTACTTCATTGGCACCTGGCTTCGCCCCTTGTGTGTGAATCCAGCTGGACTTGTCTGGTCTGTTGGACCCTCACCTCCAAGCTTGCCTTAGTGGCTTTTACACGGCAGGGCAGCCTGCCCATCCTGTTGTTGTCTCGTCTCTGCCTGAGTTGCAGTGGCAAGCTTTACACTTTAGTGGCACTCTGACTTCAGGGCAGCATTGACAATGCCCTGGCTCGACCAAGTGGATCTACTGCCAGAGGGAGCTGGACAGAGCTTCACCTGTGAGTTTTTCGTCATCATTAGAGAAGATGCCAGTGGTGGCCACGATTCTGATGGTTGAGCTGATCGGTCAGTCACTGGGTCCTTCCCTTCACTAATAGAATCTCTCGTGGACAAATGTTTGCTGCCCTCCCCCACCACTGCTACTGCTCTATCTCAAGATCTGCAGAGTAGTTTGCCTCGCTCCTTCATGGAACTTTGACCACATGCAGAGGAGGTATTTGTGAGCTCTTGAAATCCAAGGGCTTCTGTTTCAAGTTTGTGTTCCCCCAAACTATCTGCTCATCACTAATGTGGAGGCAGCACAAAGCAACAGTACTGCTCTTGTCTGCTGTTTCCAGCATGTCCATCAGGCCTGGGGCTTTCTCTATGGAACTCGCAGCAGATTGCGGAGAGGCTAAGATAGCCATCCTGACCCTCAACACGGCGCCAGTAGTATCTTTTGCCCAGAATAATTGCATGACAGACGATGATGCATGTGTCTCATCTTCCTCCTCAGATCTGACTGGAACTACTAGATGATCCCATATCCCTTTTCTTTTCCCATAGTGTGTTGATTATTGTATTACTTCCTACTTTGCCTTTCACCTTCTAATGCATCAGTCCTCATCTGCCCTGCCTTTGTACTTGTGCATCATAAAACATTATTATCATTCAACAGTGGATGGTTTTGATAGCCACAATATCTCCAGTTGCTTGTAAGGGTGTAAATGTTAGAAATGTGCTTTATGGGTCATATCGGAGGGTTGGAAAGTATGTCCTACATGGTCATTTGTATTGGAAGACTTTTTGTTTACATGCACAAACTCTAATAGCTTCTATCCACTATGAATTGTAAATGGCACCATATCCATGCCTATTTTGCTGATGAAATAACCAACTACACAGCAGGAGAAAGTTCGAACCTCGACCAGATGAGATGTTATTGTATATATATCAGTGAAAATGAAGCTAGTTATTTACCGCGGAGCAAAGGTTTCCCGAGTCTCCATCATGCATCTTTATTGAGCTACCAGGACTTTAAAAACAAAATCATCCCGGCCAAACAAATCAACAGCATTGTTGCTTCATTAGCACATCAGCTATATGAGACAACAACTGTGCAGCTGGAACAGAATACATGCAAAACACAGACAGGTTCATGCGAGGCCATTACTTTGTATCTGCATGTATGAATGCACCATTGCACATTCATAGTTGTGATGAAATGCTGTTTTGATGTTTCTGGTGGCCACCTTGAAAAGGTGTGTCACCTCAGTACTTATCAATACTCACATCACTACCTAATTAGCCACAATTAAGTCTGGAACAAGCTACAAATAGGAGGGCAAAATAGAACACTTAATTATCTTTCTCTTCAAGCTGTTTTCAGCCCTAGAAGGAAAATGCAATGCTAATTAGCTGGCCATTAAAATAGCCCACATTTGGATTACCTTTTATCAACAGAATCTGAAGGACACTTTGCTCTCAGCTGCCAAGCAAAAAGGGTTCAGTGAATATAGGGTGCAGTACAGTATGTTGCTCTGTCAGTTGCTGATGTAGTAAACATAAATCATCCCTACCTTCGCTCAATCTCTCCAGGAGTGGAACCTTGGTTTAATCAGTGAAGGACTTATGAAAAAAAGTTAAACTCTCAGACTGGCATATTGCACTACTTAGCGAAACAAATAATTATTTTTTACAGGTTTGCCTTATAGCCACCAACTGCAAAGTGGATAGTGCAATGGCAGCATCATTCCAACTTTGGTCACTTTCTTGGCATTCTGTAACCAAAGGTGACCAGAAATGTCATGCTTTCACGATTGATGAGTTTCCTGTAAAGAAAGCTAAATGTAGTGAAAGATATAAAAGAGTACTGTTTTTATGCTAGTGTACTTTTAGACTTGGAAACTGTCATTTTGCCAGCCAGTATAAGGGAAGTCAAAGTTTTTATTGCCTCCATTTATAAAGAAACACTAGCAGCATATGTTCACTTCCAGCCTCGTAGTCTTTTTTTCTTCTCCTATAGTTCTTCCTCAGGCTGTGCAGGAACACATACCGCACAGCGCACTAGATGTTGGATCGGTGTACTGCACATCAGCTGACGTCTCTTAATGTTCCAAGTATATTTTATATGTTAATTGTCATTTAGATAGCAGAATCTCATTTTAAAAGATCACTTAACTGTATATGCATATTCATGAGATAATATCCCTGCACATCTTTCCTGGATTTTTGTCAGTGTGTGCACATACACCCTGGTGTCTTATTGGTGTCATTTCACAGGGCAGAAATATATGCATTATATAAAATTATCAGGCTGCAGCAGTATGCTCTGATTAACTCATTTGTTTGTCGTTTGTCCCATGGCAAATACATGACATTTACCTCTAATCACTCTTTCTTCATATCTTCATGCATGCAGTAATTGCTTGTATGGCCTTTGAGGCTGCCACAACCCCGCTGATTCTTGCTGAGTGTCACAGTCTCTGTCCACTTGTATGATCGCTCATGTCTCATTGTTTATCATAGGCCCTGTGGCATGCATCACCGCAAGTGAGAAGAACTTAGACAGTCATGTGTCACTGTAAAAGAAACGGAGGGGCTGGTGTCCATCGAGGAGGAGAGGGGGTCTCAGAGGGGGGGTAACTTCATTTGCTGTGGAGCTGATGATAACACAGGTCATTTGTACACAGAGACTGGATGGCGGTCCCTCCAGGAGAGAGGAGGGGGAGAGGGAAGGAAAGGGGGGATGTTGGGGGGAGAAATGGAGCATGGGAAAGGGAGGGGTGGTGCATCCAAGCCCCTCTCACGCTGAGCTGGGAGGCAAGGAAAAAAAAAGCCACAGTGGCCGATAAAAGAGCCTTTCAGCTCAGAACACCAAGGACATAATCGCTTAAAAACAGCCTCAAGACTGAGCCAGATCCTACAGGAGCAAAAAATGGTGAGGGTGTCATGGGGGGTGGGGGAATGGGGGGTGGGTGGGGGGGTGGGAGTCTGTAACCCTTTCAATGATAACCTTTATTTATGTCTGTTAGCATGATATATGGGAAATATAAAGACATTATAATAGAATTCTATTAGGATTCATCTGAGTGGGATGTTTTTCTGTGAGGAAGAAAAAGAAAGAAGTCAGGCAACAAGTTGAACAGATGAAGCAGCAGATATAATGACTACAGACATGATGAGGTCACAAGCAGCAGCTACGCTGTGGCGCAGAGAACTGGGTTTGCGTCTCAAAGTTTGGTCCCTCAGATCTGCTAAACACTTTGAGCAACCAGGCTTTCCACGGCATCTTTATTTCAGCATTTTATTTATCCTTCATATGTATGCCTCCAAATAGATCTGTGAGACCTCATGCGTCATATAGGCCTTGTTTTTAATGATTGTAATCACAGTTTACCATGAGTGTGTTTTCTGAGTATCTAACTGTATAGACTTGACAAGGCTTTCCAAGTAATAGCTAATTCATTTTCAACTCAGTAGTATTGAAGAAACATATGAGACAACATAGTATATATATATATATATATATATATATATATATATATATATAAATACATATATTATTATTCCGTATTTAGTCCTTACAAGTCAGAGAAATCACTTGGGCCACTTTAAACACTTGAAGATGGGATGAAGTTTGAGTCAGAAAATGTGTTTCATGGCAAAATGCTGCGAGCAATAAACAAGGTCCTGCTGGTTGGTTGCTGAAAAGCTGCAGACTATTGACCCCTCCGGGCAGGTAATTTCCCAGCTCTATTTTGGGCTATAATCTCAGCAATATGAGAATTACAGTATAAAAAATAAAATAAAGTGTGTGACATGTATAATGATGGATGGCTGCGTTAAAGGAATCTACATAGTCCAAAATGGCATATTCTCTCACACTGTTTCAGGCTCGTCTTGACAAATGGTGGGTGGATATTTTAATGCTCACATGAAACCAGTCAGGGCTCCTCTCATCTCACCAGATGAAATGTATGTGATTCTACGCATTGCATTATGCCTCCAGTGAGTTATAGAAGGGCAGGAAAGGCTGTGGATGGTTCTCCTTTTGTAGTTTGAACTAGGGATGTAAAACATACAATAGTTGCTCTATTTCACACGCTTTACCCTTTAATGAGGTTGGCTTGGCAGGCGGAGTGAAGTCTTATAACTGGCTCTTTTCTTCTTTTTTTTTTTCAAGTCTTTAGTAATACTATTTTACTCTTCAAGAGCTTATGTGCGATTCACGAGTCAAAGTATCATCTATATAAACTGCAAATAAAAAAAAATAAACAACTGCTTTATCTGTGGGGAAATAATGCTTACATACATTTTAAATTAATTTGTTGTGGGTTTTCGAGGTGACCATGCTGATTTGTCCAAGGAGAGGTTCACCATATTAGGAGTTGCATTAAAATGTAGGCTAGCTTTGCATTTCACCATTAATTGATGATGACATTATTCTGTCAAAGAGTAACAGAAACTGTGTCATCTTACACATTCAAATGGTTGGATGTAACTGCAGATATATTATGCTATGTTACAGTTTTTTTAATGACTATATCTTCTGGACATACATGCAATCATGATCATAATACAGCACTTTCTATAAACATAAGCAAAGTGCACTGACAGAAGACGGGCTGAGAAAAGCAAAATTAGCAGTGAGTTGTTCATTTCATCCATCTCTCTTGTACAGCCAAGTACGATGGATACTGTTGCCTGCAGGGACCAGAATCAAATTTGGCATTTTGTCACGTTGATTACAATACGTCTTCGTTTGCAGCTTTTCCTCTTCCTGCACACTGCATGTCCGTATGGCCTCAACTCTCCAATTTGCGCGTTTTAACTTGTTGGAACAGCAGCAGGGGAATTGTCTCAGGTCTCTGTCTCTCTAGGCTGTGAATGATTTATTTGCCTCACAACTGCCTGAACTATGACAACTTGTCAATTAAAGTCAGGATCATGGCTGCTGACACATGACACTTTTCATTTCGTTCACTGTGATGCTGGGGCATCTCTTCATATTTAATGACAGTCATCCATGGGAACCTTGGGATGTTTTTTAATTATGCTGATGCTGTTTTGTTACACTCTATCATGCCCGTGCAGCCGTTTTTTTGGCATCTTACTTTCTTAGACTTTGGGCCCTGAACCCATATTCACCTTTTGAATCACTGTATTTCTATTTTATTACAGCAGACTCCTTCAAGGTCTGTATATTCTAAATAGTTCATGTGGAGAAATCTTCATGAACCACTCTTTCTTTGCTTTCAGTGTCCTCTTCCATGTCATATCACTGCAAAACATATGTTTGCTCCTAAGGCGAACAGTTAAGGGGATAATATACGCGTATTAGACCTGGGTCTTTTATGTGATGTACAATATGAGATGCAGGCCTCCAAAGAGATTGTACATCATCAGAACGGAAGGTTTACACTGGTATTTTTTTTCAGGGCATATAACTGTTCATCAACGGAGAAGGAATGCAGCGTCCATGGAAGAGGCTTCCCTCCTCTTATGGAAAAAAACCCCACTAAAAACGAGGTGCATCATTTCAACCTTTTCATTCATGCACTGTGCAGCTCTGCAACCAAAAACATTAAAAAAATGTATTACATTTTTTTTTAAAATGAATAAATCTTTGAACAAAATTGAGATTGCCCCAATTTGCTGCATGCTTACATGTATGGTGGCGGAGTTCACTGTCAAGGGTAAACTTTGTCAACTGCACCTACATTGAATAATGCAGGAAGTATAGGCAGGGGATCATTATGTGACATCTGCAGTGCCACCAAGCGCTGGCAAATTATAGCCTGGAGTACTGTGTGATTGGCACTTAATGAGCAAATGTGAGTGACAATGAGCTTTAGCCTGGGGGCAACGACAGCATGGGGCGATGGTAGGTCATGAATCTGGAATAATGAAACAGTAAATGGTCTCCATCACTGGTATTGATTTTCCTTAGCCTTGGTCTATGTTTTATGTCCATGATCGTCCGCCGACATCGTAGCCTCTTTCACATGACGCCAGCAGCACTTACAGGCACTATGCATGTGGTAAAAGGAGGAAGACACGTCAGGATGGATGGTCCATTGCCTTCCCTGATGGACCCTTTTACACCGTATCTCATTCTGCGATTAAATAGAACCCGTTCCCGTTTAATATCTCACTTCAGAGTTAAGGCTTTGCAAAGTCCTGCTTGAGGTCTTCTGTCATCGGTCTTAAATGGAGAGAAATGTATAGGTTTGCAGAAATTACACCCCACTGGAGGACTTGCACTTGACTTCTGATCTGTTGTCTTCCTTCTCATTAGCATGCTGCCGCCAGAGTGTTTCATAAATGTAGGAGCTAAGTCACAGGAAGCACTCCTCCCCTCCCCACTTCCACTCGCGCACACACACACACACGAGCCTTCTCCTCACCCTCCCCAGGCATTAGGCGATTCCTCATGGCTGTGTGACTCCTCCGCAAACACCTGTCTGCCAATCTTCCTCCCCTTCTATCTGCCACTCACATTTTCATATGCGACCGCCTCCTCTCTCCCCACAGCCACTCTCACTTTTCAATTTCCATCCGGTTTCAGCTGCTAAGCTGATGGGTGCTTACACTAAAAGAGCTGCCGCCACTTTGATTTTATGTTTCAGCATCAAATTAGCTGCATGCCACATCTGAATGATCTATTGTGTTTTCCGCAGAGTGATGTTAACAGGGTGATATCATATTCTCACCAATACATTACGGTTACACATGCATCAAATAACTTTGACAGCAGCTTCCTGCTGGGGTAAGATGGAGATGTGTTCTTTCTCAAATGAGAGTTTTATTCCGAGGACAAGAAATTTGATGCAGCTTATCCATACATCAATACAGCTATAGTAGATTTCACAAAATCCAGTTTATTTTCTGATGATGTTCATACATTCGCTGGTTCTGTAGGCCTCACCTGCTAAAAGTGCGACTATATTTCTATTTTTTCAATATTTTCAAGGTGTTGAAAATGTTTCAACTCCTTTTAATTGTTCATGGTGGAAACAGATGAGGCGCAGCAACTGCAAACAATAATGTGACGTAGGGTAACATGGCAGATTGTGCTGTGATGTCATACCAACACCTAAGACAGGTGGGTGTTTGGGCTGACTAAAATGTTGGGTTCACCAACGCAACAGAAAAATGTCACTGACCTCATCCTCTGATAAGGTGACCACATGTTTTAAATCTGCCTATATAAGGAAATACAATCGAGTCTTTATTTCACTAAAAAGTCCACATTGTGATTACGCGTATGCATATATATCTTGTGATTTTTCAAAGCCTGTCATTCATCTGAAAACAACTTCTCTTGCTTAAGTAGTCAGTTCAGCATCCTTTATTTTGAATTTGCCATTGAATAATCTATATGGGGAAGTTCAGTGTTTCTCAGAGTGGTTTATCTTGAAAAGATTTAATCTGCACATAAAATAGGGTGCAAATATTATTCGTCTTGGATTGCACTCAGAGACGTTTTTATAGAGAACAAAATGCAAAATGCATTTTCTTCGCTGCATCAACATCTCTCTACAAATTTAATGAGTTCTTCGTTGCCCAGTGGTACAACCTCTTGAAATTTTGCGTCATCCGGCGGACTAAACTTAAATCATTAATTCCATGGTGTAACACTGCAATATGAAAAGAGAAATCAAGATGATACAGACAAAAAGGCTTTATAATGTTTGCTGCATAAATGTATTCCCATTCCTTATGTGCATTCATTTATCTTTTTAAGTAAAAAATACCATCAATAATAGCAAACTGTCAAGGAGGTGCCCACTCTTTTGCACAGGGAAATCTACAAAGTGAAGCTAACTATCAGAGAAAAACACCTTCATGCTGAGGTTTTCAGCATCAGCTGTGTAAATAAAGCATTCAAGGCCACCTACAGCATAACAAATAATCAATACCATTACTACACTGTGTTATCCTTAACAGGCATGCCGTATGTGTAGGTGTGTGTTCAATAGTGAGCAAGAGTAATGTTGCCAGTGCTCTCCAACCAATCATGACATTTACACATGGAGACAGAACAGGATTCACACCCACAGATCACCAATTAGAGGGTCCAATTAATCCAACTTGTACGTGTTGGTCTGCGGGAGCAAATCACCCGTAGGTGGAAGAACGTGCGAGCAGGGAAGGGGATGTTCACACCCCACAACTTCCTCAGCCAGAGCTGCGAGAAGGTGGTACTAAGCTCTGCACCACTGAAACAAACACAACCATGGAAAATCCTCTGTTTGCTTTCAGATAACGCACTTACAATTAAGAAGTAGGCTATAGAAAATCATTTGAAATTATTTCAAACCAATAAATCATTTGAGGCTGTTTTTAGACTTGCAGACAAAAATCAGGTATCCAATAGTACAAATCTTCCGGTACAATAGTCTGGTAAAGAAGTACATCTCTAATTTTCTGTATTCAGTATTTTTCTCAAGAGTTTGGCAAATCTACAATGTTAATAGTTTATCTGGGAGCGATGTCTGTATTCAAGGTATTTTATCCAGTAAATGAGTAAAGGAATTTATTGATTTCATCCAAGATTAAAAAGAAAAACGGTTTGAAGTGGCCTATTGATCTTTTACTCATCTCTCCGTCTATGTGTGTGTTTGTGTGTGTGTGCTGTGCTGGTGTAACCAGATATGACTTCCTGTCCTTTTTCAGGCCTCATGGTGCGCTGGCATCCACACGAAAGCACATGCAAACACACATTCTCATGTACATATATGGCTAGCACCATGGATTCACTGAGCTGTGAGGGCGGATAATGGAGGACAGTATGTGTCCTGGGATCATGGTGGATGGATCCTCCATTGCGAGGGCGATGAGACCTGAAGGGCGACAGGGAGATGGAGGCATTGAGGGAGAGAGCAGCCGCAGCCCAACGCTCTGTTAGGCGCCTAATGGAGAGACAGCGAGGAAGCAGCGAGCACTATAGGGCCCGCTGCTCACAGAGGAACGCTGGAGGAACACAAACTTACAAGCAGGGGAAGGGGAGTCGAGCGGCGGAGGCTACTGCAAGACTGGGCCATTTGTAATCAACAAAATCCATCTGATCTGCATTGCCAGAGGGCTTTGAAGATGCAGCAAGGTGCAGAGTTTCTGCAGCATCACACAAAGTGACCATATCACATCTGCAGGGGACTGAGTGATGTGATGACTTAATTCACTTACTGGCTGTTTAAAATCATATTACTGTAGCAGCAGGTGGGAAATATTTATCCATAATATTAAATATCCTGCACACGAGAATTACAAGATCGTTTTCATAGCAAGTGATTTTGAACATTTAAATCCAAAGAATAATGCAAACAATTTTATTGTGTTATTGCTTGTGACTGCAATCTCTCTTTCTTTTTTTAATACCAAAAATTGGTTGAGATAAGATTTTTCAGTTTGGGCCAGCTGCAGCTAAAGCTCACTCCTGTACTTGCGCACCGCCAGAGGGGGGAAACCTGTAATAAGTTGAAATGCTTTCATCTTAATACAGTCTTAGGCTCCCCCACCTCTGTATTACTGTCATTAATATTACTGTGACTCTGGCCCCCCGAGTTATTTGGCTTCTGTCACTCACTGATTATTTCCTACTTTGTCTTTTGGGGGTCTTTGATTTCAAACATAATTGCTCAAACAATCAGTGACCTGCCTGCCAATAAACCGCAGGACCATATGGCTGAATTATCATGTCTGAAAATCTTGATATTAGCGATGCCTGTTTATCAGGGGAGGCGCATTTGATGCAGAATTTGCTTAATTGTCTTCTCATGTGTGGACAGCTTTAGTATGAAGACATGGAATGCCTTAAGTTCTGTCAGTGGAAGCCTTGTCAGCCAAAAATAACCCCCTAAAACCCTGCAAAGCATCAAAAAACGTAATGAAACCATGCACCCCCAAGTACAATGAAAAAACTGTTGTTTTGTTTTTTGTTTTTTTATACTATATTTGAGTAATCACTCTTGAGCACCTCTTGTTGGTGGCTTTACATAACTTTTAATTTAATTTAATAATTACACAAAAATCCTAAGCACTATCATCAGGGGTGTCCTGATCAGATCACGTTATTGGACTCAAACTTACAGAACAACAAGCATGGCCATGTTCATGTTTTAAATTCATTCTGTGTTACAAAGAGATTGTCAAACGGAATGACAATGGCTTATTTTCCTTATGTTCCTCTACATCAATATGCATTGTTGTCCGGACAGACAAAACAAACGTCACACAATTTATGGCAGGCGGACGCAGGGCAAACCTCGGGGCAGCAAAAATGTCTGCAGTTTGGAGGTATTTTAAACTGGACAGCGAAGGAAGTGCAACAGCGAATTGTAACATGTGCAAATTGGGCATTTCGTGTGGTGGAAAGGAGAGACCTGCATTCAACACAAGAAATATGATATGCCACCTGAAAAACAAACACCCTGCCCAATACTCCGAGTTCACTGCGGCTACTCAGACAAAAACACTGAGCCAGCCGACACCGAAAGAGACGTTGTGGTTGCAAAACGTCGGATTTCACCGTCTCCTGGAGCAGCTGGAGCCACGGTATGAGTTGCGTTCTCATCGCTACTTTACCGACACAGCTATGCCGGGTATTCACAACAAGCCACGTGACCACCTGCTAGTCCTTTTTATCAGAGGCGCCTGCTTTTGGGTTTACCACAGACATATAGAGTTTGTCTGTTTGTCCAATGTCACTGCTAGCTTTACTGCACAATTGTGTGAAACTACTTCTTAGAGTGGGAGTTAAGTGCTTTAGTTTTACTTTTATGATGCTGCCCTATATGTGGAATTATTGATATTTTATTGTACAGACATCTTCTAGTTTGTTTATCTAAGAAGGATATTAATCTAAATGGAATTTGTTTGCATGGTTATTTTGTGCTGCACCATTGATAAGCTACAAAAAGTTTTTATTTTGTTTACTTTGTTTCAACCAATGCTACACCAATAAAACTTGTGTTAAAAGAGCCATATAAAAAGGTATCATCTTGGATACTATCATATAAATACGCAGACTCGGACTCAGGGACATCCCTAACTATTATGAGTCAAATGTGGGTTTTTGAAGATTTGAGAATGAAACAGACGGTACATGTCACACAAACATTCTGCCAAAGTAACAAATTAGTCGCTGAGCCTCAATAAAGAGTTGAAAGTGTTTTATCGTGTAGCTGATTTGCGGATTTGCACCAAAAGCGTAAGTGGTACGAGTTGTAAGTGGCTGAGAAAGCATCTCCATGAGCAGCAAGATGAAAAGATGTCTTTGCCACAGACGTTTCAAGTGCATAAAAGCCCTTGAACAAAGCCATTTATAATTGTAATGACATTCATTTTGTGCTGTCAAAACTTCCTAGTACCAACAATGACGCAGAAACATGTTTATGTCAAAAAGTGGTCTCTCCTATGAGACATTTTAAAGAGACAAGACTGACAAAACAAGATACAGGATTGTTATGTTGTATCGATTCCAGTGGAATTCAATCTGTAACAAAAAACCGATCTCCGACGGATAACAAGTAAAGGCCTCTCTGCCGGTGATTCTCGTAAAACCCACACAAAATCTCATCACATATATCCAAAGTGCAAATATGGCAATATAGTATTCACATAGAATATCATATAATATAATGGGCATTGAAAAAAAACACAGTAGTCTTACATTCTCATATTCCATGCCTAAGATGATGAGACACACTTAGTTTCCATCAGCACTGGCTTTGCAGCTGTTTCTCTGTCGCGCAACGTCACAACAGGTTCTTTGAAAACACACAGAGAAGGAAAAGGTGGGGAGGGGGAACTAGGTTTGAGAGCTGAAGCCCCACAAGGACTCCACTACACTCCACTCAATAATAAAAGCCCTAAACGGATTTCTGTGCGGGAACTGCTCGGGGAGAACTGAACAGATTGATGGATACACGTTCTGCATGCTATTGCAGGTGGGACAGCAACACCAAAAGCTTCTCATCGACAATTATGCCGGAGAGAGCGGAAGGGGAGGGAAGGGTGGGTGGAGGGGGTGATAAGGCCAGGGGAGGGGATGCACTTCAGGAAGATATTAGGCTTGGGCTGAGAGGGGGGAAAAAAATCCAGACAGCCTCATTCAGTCTATTTCCAGCATAGTGTGTCAGAGAATCTCCGGCAATATTGGACAAGCGAATGCAATTCAGATCCGCTCATTGAGATTCTGCGAATTCAATAACTTTCAAGGTCACTCATAGTCACCTGTAATTGATTATTACAAGCAAGCGGCCCCAGGGTGATAAACTCCCCTCAGCATCTTAACACTTGTTTGACAGAGTCTGTAATCCTCAATGTTGACTGTCAACAAAAGATGGTCAGCCCGTCATGGCTCAGTAAGTAGAGTGGAAGTCTTGTAAACGGAGGGTTACCACTTCAATCCCTGGTCTGAAGAGTTCATGCCCCCAACTCCTCCTGATGAGCTGCTGTGTGTGAATGAATGAAGTCATCTATAGTAAATGGAATGCGCTTTGAGTACCTTTCAGGTAGAAACGGTGCTGTATAAATACACACCATTTGTCCCCCTTTACCATTATACCTATGCAGCAGGTATAATTATACGCATGCTGCATATTGCGAAAAATAACATCAGCTTCTGTGGGAGCTTTTAATAAGAAGCGCTGTGTACTCTCGTTGCTGCTCTCCTCCAATTCCTTCTCACACACAGCGGGAAGCGTGTGGCTTGCCATAACTTTTGAAGTCTCACATGAACACGCAGCAAATGAAAGGGTTGCAGGTGTTGATTAGACGTCAGCTTCACTTTGGGAGATAAGTTGCCGTCTGAACGGGGCTTTCTTGATTTTCAAGGGCACGGGATGCATTTGAGTGCCTGCCAAAGGTCCGCCTTCATGCCGCTGTTCACACTGAAACAACCATTAGGAGAATGATATTGTAGTTTTCATGCAGGCTTTTTGAACAAAGTGAGGCTGACTCTGAAAATGTCCCTGAAATGCAAATGTCTTATGCATGGAAGCTAAGATTAGCCATTAATTAAGGTGTGAATATCAAATGAAATCCTTATCACTGTATTAATCTATCTTAATCTTCCAGGTCTTTTATTCATCAATAATATTTTAGAATTTGACTACAAAGTACTCTATCAAACCTTTTAAAACACCCCAATCATGCTCACACATAAATCAGTGTGTTTTTGTTATTGCCATATTCCCCTATGCATGTTGGATAGAATGCTGTAGAATATCTACAATTCTCTCTGGGACTTGGACCTGATCATTCATAGTGTTAAACTAATGCAGGTAGGTAGTGATGATGTGGTTGCTAGGCAACCCTAACCACTTGATTATTTATTGAATAAAAGAAGGTATGCTGGTGTATGTGCACATGCATGGGGGTTAAAGTATTTTCATGAAATGACTGTAATTTTTTGTATTTTGCCAGTATTTCTCTCACTCTTTCTTGAGAAAGGGGGCTATGAGATAGCACCATTCTTGTGCTTGTCAGCATGATGAGCTGCAGGGTGGACGGAGCTCAACGATAGACTGAGAAGCATGAGGGCAATGAATGCATTTCTGCATATATGTATCTGTGGTGGCGCTTGGTGTGCTGTATGCAAATACTGTGTGTGTGTTTGATGAGAAAAAAGCAGCCCTCTAACTGGTACACATTACCTAAATACCAGAGCAAATCAATCACTGCAGCATTATAGTTGCGGATGATCCAGACAACCTAAAAACATACTGTTTCTCCGACTCTAGTCCGGGTGAATTAGTGCTTTCTGAAACCTCCTTGCATGCCAGTTCCATTTCTGGAGGCAGCAACATTATTAGACACTGCCCATGTCCTAAGTCCCTGCAATTCAACCGGTTTAGGAGAAATGTAGGTCATCATAGAAAAACCTACCTCCAAAACCCCCCTCCAGCTCAAATCCAGCCGACATATTTGAGGTAAGGGTAAATCTTGGGCTGTGCACTAATCCGTCCGGTCATACTGAGTTTCAAATTCAATCTCAGTTTTCTCATTATAGGTTTTGGAGATACTGAGACCCCATATTGGTCAAGAGATAGTTCAGCTAATCTGATAGGGTTGTGTAGTTAGGGCTGTGGAAACCAATGATCCTGGATCTGTGGGTTAGGGATAGGGAACAGCACTGAGCAGGTGCTGAAACTCAAGACTGGAGACAGAGGGCAAAGGCCGAGGCGAGTCTGACCTTACTCATTGTTATTTGCCAGCGCAGCCAAGAAACAAATCCCAAATACCTGAGAGGCTGTGTCTGTGTTCTGCTTGCAGAGAAGTGGAATTGAGGAGGTGAAGACTTTTACAACACAGGGTGGAGGAAAACAAAAATCATGTTGCATTGATGTGCCTGGCAGTAATGGTTTATAAAATATGAAGTGAGGAATTAGAAAATAGTTGGCACAGAAAAAAGTCACCTATGGTTTGTGATTTGGGAACACAGAGCCTTGTGGAATGCAATTTAAGTGAATTTTGAATTAATGAACATACATGAATATGTATGTATGTATGTATGTATGTATGTATGTATGTATGTACTGATATTAATTCCTATAATATTAACAAATATTAAGACTTAAAATACCTTAAAGTGTGGAAATTGTGTCCGTGCATGTGTGTGAGAGAGAGAGAGTGAGCGAGTGTAGATGTGTGTATGTGCCCATCACAAGAGTCTAATTCCATTTCATAACAGACTAAAATCCTTCTCATTGGGCTTAGCAGGAAGATCAATACTCTTGACATGGTGGAAAATAGGTCAGGATGTTTCTGAGCTAATGCAGCACAGGGAATCAACATATCCAGTGTGCTGCTCTTTTATGAGACTCAACAGCCTTTTGCGACAAAATGTGCCTCCAAGTGGTTTGTTTGGGCAAACTCGAGAGCAAAACAGTGACTAAAATGTTGACAGGAACAGACTTGCACAATCCTGGATAACGCAATGTCCCTGACAACTGTCAGAGGTTGTTTGGGAATCTACGTTGTCTGTTTCCGGTAAAAAAAAAAAAATCCCTCTCGATACACACACACACACAAACACACACACACACACACACACACACACACATAAGAACCCAGCCACATCTGCAGACCTGACATGTGTGTAAGCTCCACACTCACGTGGTTGTGGGAAAATATCTTTGGAAAGCTCGACAAAATCTTTGGTTGCACAACAATCATTATTCAAACATCCTGTAGTTGCTCAATTTAATTTGGCTCTGGATGTATTACATCGTCCAAAGTTCATTCTTTCTGTTCACATTTGTTTATATTTTCTCAGGGACTATCAGGTTTTCTCTCTCTTCCTCCCCCTGTTCAAGCTGTTCAAGGCTCAGCTCCAACAGGGTTCTGACCCATTTAGTTTTAGGTTTGATGCACATCAGTGGGATGTTGGTCCTTGGCTTACAGGTCAAGTTCCCGCCCAAAATAGACTGACAAGTAAAACAACTAGGTTTTCAGCAGAAGTTGACTTTAAGTTCTGTCCCAGCCTCCAAAAAGCAGAAAGTTGTGTATCACAGTTGGTAATTGTGTGCTCTGCTGACTGAAACCAGACCTTGCAATAGACCTGTGTGGGCAGATGTGCTGTTGTGATTTGGCTGTAGGCTCACAGTGGTAATCTAGTCTGCAGGGTATAGATTGAACATGGAAACAGATCAAAGATCACTTTGTGGAGATCATGCAGATACTAGGGAGGCACATCAAATATGAGTGAGGTGATTCCGCC
>CAESWR010000246.1:397747-433831 GCA_903171835.1 Mullus surmuletus | reverse complement strand
CCCCCCCCCCCCCCAAAAAAAAAAAGAAAAAAAACCTCGGCAGTACAGTATCTATCCTTTTAAAGACAGATTACTCTAGTTAGCTGGTTTAGTCTTTACTTCGTGTAACCTACGATTCACAGTTACCACATCAAAAAATATATATTTAAATTGATTAAGAGAGGACCCACTCATACTCTTTATCATCAAAATAGCAATTTTGAGTGTTCTGGTAATATTAGGTGTCCTCTTATATTTTCGCATACCATTTACAAAGCCTGTATTGCAACACACCCTTCAGCACTGCTCATCATGTGTGTATCGCTGTATTAAAGCGTGGCACTATCCTGTCCATAATTAAAACCATAAACGTCCAAGTCTCCATATGGAGGCTTGACCTGTTTGTGATGCGCTCAGTGATGTTAATATCATCAAAGCTGGTATATCTCCAAGAGGATGGCTTGCTGATTAAAGGAGGCTTTTAAGACAATCCTATGCTGACATTCACCTGCATTGGAGGCTAATACAGTGTTTATAAGCCATCTGATGGACAGCTAGTCTAGGCAGGTTATCACCCGCACACACACAAACACACACACACACAAAATTGAAATAGCTGAACAAAAACATAGTCTAGACCAATTCTAACCTTAACCATAAACCAAGTTATAACACGATCAGAGGTCTGAGACTGCAAGGACCAGCCAAAATGCCCCCACTTTGCCAAAACCATATTCACACACGCATGCACGCACACACACACATACACCCACACACACGCACATGTGAACGTGCCCACAACATGATGATGGCAGTCACATGCAGGAACACAATCGCACAGATCCAGAAGTCCATGGGAGGCTCAGACCGTGCATGTTGAATGGCACTCCACAGCTACAAACCGGGCACGCTTAAGTGCACAGCTATGGATTAGCGGTTAGCCCAGCAGCACCCCTTGATTATGCACTTTGTGGTGACAACCTAAGAACGACTCCATTATAATTGACCTCCTGTTAAACCAAGCAAGCTCATACTTTCTCATAATGGTGCCTGTGAATAAACCTTACGGTTCTTTACCTGATGCGTGGCCAAGTCACATGGCACTTTCACTCTTCAATTACCAGACAGAGGCAGACCTCCTGCTCTTCAGACTTTATTATCACTACATGCTCTTTGGGTCTCCCAAAGGGCAATTATCTCACCATGTTCACAGGTGATTCAGCATGAATTCCATTAGTCTCATGGCAAAATACTGTTACATTAGTTCATGGCCTCTTGTCTCTTGTTAGTTCCACGGCCAGAATAATGACAAATTCAAGGGCAAAAACTCACAAATAAAAATACACACAACTTTGTTTGAAGTCATTTTTCAGTGCGTAGTGTTTCAATAGTGTGTAATGAACTTATGAGATGTGTGAGGCACACTCTGTTTTTGGAAAGATATTTCTCTACCAGCAAGATTGGTTGTCTAGTATCGAAATAACATTAATCACTGTTTCTCTGTTGGCTTTAAATTTCTATTGAAAGACCAAAGCTTTAAACTTTGGAATGGGTTGTATTGACGACCTAACAAAAAGAGTAAAAAAAGAAGTAATACCATCACCAATATCAAACAATATGTCCACAAGTTCTTAACGAAAATAAAAAGAGGGCAATGCCTGTTGGAAGCAGACCCTTTTATATGCTACCCATTAAAAAAAACTTTACAAACTGTACATTAATTTGCACACAAATACATTTAATTTATAACATCAGAGATCCGAGAGAATATTCCCTTTTCAAGGCAAGACACACAGCTTCTATTATTATTATTTACTCATGCAAGTAACAGTTGAAACATTTCAGGGTTATTCAATAGGGAGGAATTTACATGTGCATTATAATGATTTTTGAAATGAGACTTCGATATTCGGTCAGCAACAGGAAAAAAAGAACGCACTCATGTACATTTCATTCTATAATATTACAATATTAAATCTTGGCTGCAAATTAAATGAACTGGTCAGGGTGGATACAAATTGCTTTCGGCAGCAGGTCCACAATGTACATGGGCATATTGCCAAGGAACTGGCAGAGGGTTTCCAGATGCCCTGTTCTCCCACAGGTTCCCGATTGGAGGACGGACGCTCTCTCAATCATCATGGTCACCTGCATCATCTGGTTTCCGACCATCATCACATTTATCATAATTTGCCTCCCTTTTTTTGTTTTTTTGCAATTTTGTAACATTTAGTTGAATTGCTGTTGTGTGTGCAAATGAATTTAGATACCAATCAATGAGGAATTTCTTACTTTAACTATATCTGCAGAGGGTAGGCAGATCTAGTGATCTTTATAAGGTTGTGCTTTGCATACTTTTTTGAGTTTCTAGTGAAAAAATAGAATGCTATTTTCATTTACAGCAGTTTTGTGGCTGACACTTCTTTTGCTTGGCTATTGCTAGTTCTGTGATACCTATTACGACACAGAATCCTTTAGCTGCTGTTGTTATCGCAAGGAGCTGTCCATCAAATTAGCATGAACCTTTTCATTAATTCTGTGTTGCTTGTGTGTTTGATTTTCTGACAACACGGCTCTGCAATGCGATGCATTGTGACAACCAACCTTCACAAGGTGTTATGGATTGGTCTGAGGCAAGTGGTAGCTTTTTGCAGGTGTAAATTAGGCGGAATAGGGAAAATAAAAAATAGGTCACACACCTTGAATTACAAGAATACGTTTTGTATTTCTTTCCCCCTGCTTTTAAATGGTTCCGAAAAGGCAGGATAACTAAGCTTGATTGACGTGTACATATGGGTGCGTCTTACTGTTCCTGGCCTAAAACTGATGTCACTGTCTTTAGTTTTGAAAAAAAAGGTAATTGTAATATCATGGTTCAGATTTTGTTGAGCAATTCATTTAAGGAATTTCATCATTATACCAGACAACACTGGATGTTTCCCAAAAGTCTCCATTCAATATAAATAGGCTACTGTATTTGATTCGAATCACCGAGCTATCACCTACATAGTTCACATCAAAAGCATTTAGATCTCTGGCTATCATAGGAGGGAGGTTTCAGTAATGTGTGTTGCTCATGTGTGTGATTGATGATAGGGCCTTGCTCTCTGTGGTCTATGACAGGGCCTCAGTGGACTAGTCCCATGGCAACTACTCAAATGTGACAAGCCGACCGAGCAGGTAGACCCTGGCCAAGGTGAAAGCAGGACGGATGCAACGCCTCCCTCCAGAGTATCGGCCACACAGCAGAAAACCAAACAAACTGCTTAAGGATTCGCTTTAGATTCCCCTCCCATCATGGGGGCTCGGCCCTCCTTCAGCTCCTCCAACAGGTCTTTTTCATTTATGTTTTGACACTGATGTTCTTCACGCTCCCCCGCCGCCCCGAGCCCCGGGTCTTCAAGGTTAATCAGTCTGGTCGGCTGTATGTGCCAGGATGCATCTGTAATCTCATGGAATTGACCATATATCACAGGGTGGATGTTGGGGGGGAAAGTAGAATCGGAGCTTCTCACGGTAACCCTGACTATGGTCTTGTAATGCATTTGGACAGACAATGCTCTCCCGTGATTTCTTGTCAAAGTTTACAGCGGTGGGAGAAGGGGGTGTGGGGCGGAACCCATGTAAAGTCACCTGAGAGGATGGCAGTGCTCACACCACCAGTCAAGCAGGCCCGGCCCCTCCTCTTCATGCCTGAATGGCATCCTAAACATGGCTGCACTGACCTTGTGTGCAGCTATTAAACACCTGGAGGAATTCTCCCCATCTAATTACACTTGCTGCTGCCAGCCCTTCAGTGGAAACAGACACTGTTCCCCACAGTGACATTTTAAAAAGTGAATGGTGTCAGGATGAGATTATTATTAATTATTTTGTGATAAACTGCAGTCAAAGTTTCTGGATAAATGAAAGACAGAGTATGCGTATTGATAAAAGCCTCACAGGTTTAAAAAAAAACAAAAAAACATACTATGAAAATAAACAAGGCTAAGAACAAATTATAACTGTTTAGTCAATTTCTTTTGGTGTTAAAATCTTCAAGGTTGTTACATAGAAATGGCATGTATATCCAACCAATGGTCAATTTTGACTACATTCAATTGTAAATAAGTAAAATACGACAAAATCTTACAATCATGATTCACACTTCACTGTTAACTTCTTTTTCCTTTCATTATTAAGGTTCAAACAGGAATCTCTTGTTTTCTACTTCATGTGTTGATTAAAAAAAAAAAAAAAACGTTTCAAGTCTGGTACATTCATTTTCCAGCCATCAATTATTCAAGCTTTTACAGACAGTGTATTTACATCAACCAAATCACACGTTTGAAAATTGATGCAAATCTCACCACACTCAATATGTGTCTCTTTGATTACAGAATTAAAACAGAAGCAGACCTGGTAGATGCGGAACCATGCTGAAAACACTGTGGTGGGTCTGACAGTAGTGGTGCAATTCCAAACAGTCCTCATGGTTGACTGAGCGAAAAGACGTTACAGTAATAGCACTTCATTGCAGATAGACGGGTGCTGAGTAGAGTGAGGTGGACAGGGAGTGTGGAGAAGGCGGGGCGGCTAGGTGTTTTGCTATAATTCAAAAAGCTCAGTCATGACTTCTCGGGGCAATTACTATACCGTCATTGTTGGAAATGGGATGTCAAATTCAGAACACTAAAAAGAATGCAATTACACCAGGACCTGGCAGGAATGACAATAGCCTCTCTGGTTAATGTGGAGTTTGACAGGTGCGGTACGCGTGCGATTTGTTGAGTTGAACAAAACGGTGAGTAAAATGCTGCTAATTGTATTGTGGTCAATCACAACGTGGACATGCTCTTATCGGTGTAATGTCGTATTCTTGTCTAGAAATGGGAAAGTTAAGGTGTTCTGATCTTTGGTGGCCCAACCAGTCAGGCCGATAACTGCTTTACATTTCAGCTCTGCTCGGAGGTCTCCATTAAAGGGAGTTTTTTACTATTTCAGTGTTTTCTCACAGGGGACTTGTTGGGTTGCTGATGATAAATAAAAGTGAAAAGAATGTGGTTCAGATAATTATTGATAAAAGCAAATTGAGTTGCACAGAAATTGAATCATACGTTATCTCAATTTGTGAATTAGTTATCTCATGTAACAGCCCTGAAATAAGTACCACAGTTATAAAACATGCAATTCTGATTGCGTTGGGTCATAAAAAAACGAATACAAACCTTTATTTTTGGTGAAAAAGTTGCAGAATAGAAATCTGTATTCATTTTGTATTGTATTCTTGCATTGTGATCCACCCATCCTCCACTTTCAAACTTCTGTTAAATTCAAGAAAATGGAAGAGAGTTGCCTGTTGAAATGTATTAGTAAACACACCAGCTATTTAAAACGCAGAAGAAAGAGCAACAGAAGCAAGTGGGCAGGCTTGTCAACATTGTATGCCGTAGGGAATTTTAAAAACCCCAAACAGATCTTTCAGTACAAAGCTGAACTAATACTTTATCACTTTACTTGAGATGTGCACTTGATGAATTCATATAGGTCCCTGAATATAACATATTATTTATAACTTACTGACTATAATCTTTCATTGCAATTTGAGTCATTTATAGAGGTTATATTTTATAATAATGATCTGTAATAACGATAAAATGAGATATGGCATTTTTGCTGTGCCACTTATTGCAGTTTTGCAAATCTGCTCATTTTTCAATATTCTATCAGCATAGTGGTTTTTCTGGCAAACAAAAAACACAATAATGGGATCGGCCATTAGTCAGAATGCTCTCATGGATGAGCTGCACTGCTACCTAATCAGTCTAAACCTTCTCATAGACTTTCCTTTCATCCATTCACCCACTTAATTACTCATAGCATTTAACAGTGTGTCCTCTGCCATGTGGGTTTTTGTCTTTGCCCTGAACTCTGCTCGGCTGCTGCATCAACCCATCTGAGAGCCCTTAAACAAGTGTACCCAATGTTTCAGTGGTTTCTGGCAGAGGAGCATGACAGCATGAAAAGGGCTATTTGGGTTGAAAAAAAAATCACAGTGTCCGAGGGTGCCTCCAGTGATGAGCAAATGTTAAATGGTGTTCCAAGCCGGCCAAAACTGACCAGAATGATCGCCTTCTCCCAGATTTTTAGTTTGCAGAGTGACGCCTTTGAGCCTGAGGGGGAGTAATTAACTTAGACCTTGTTCAACATACAAATATACACAAGAAATAATGTTTCCAGCAACAACAGTGCATAATTTATGCTAACTTGAAAGATACAGACTGCTTAGTTTCCACTCAAAAACCATGAAATTAAGAATATTTCCTAATTTATGTTGTACTGTACTGAAAATAGGTGTCATGCTAAGGGAAGCATGAGAAGTAATTCGTGAATGTGAGTGACCTCATGAAAAATAGAAACAAACACTATGCTGGTTTGGTGCGCAAATGAATAATTCACACAACAAGAACAAACTTTATCAGCTCAAGCAGAAAAACCCGCCCCGTGTCACCCTAATGAAGAGACAAAGGGGGACCCCAAACTCATGACACTGTGGTGAAAAAATCTACCTCAGTGTCTCAACAGGGACCAATGGGAGACGAGCCATCAGCTTTCAATGACATGACAGTGAATTTTTCTTCCAGTCAGAATGACTCGTGTGATTTGGAGTTATTCACCCTCTAAGGATACTACCGAAGGGGATATGACCAATTCACTAGCAATTTGAAGTTACTGATGCATTGATGTAAAACAGCATTTTCCCCTGAAGATAGGCCTCCATCATACCTCAGTCTCTACAGAAAATGAGTGTGAGTAATGGGGATGGATGAGGAGCCGTGCCCTAACTGTTTTGTTTTTTTTGTCATGACTATTGCCTCCATTAGCATGCGTTTGATAACATCAACATGGAAACATCGTATTTTGCTGTACATTACCATTTGAAAAATAATTACTCATGCCGTATCCCTTCATGCGGCACATATTTAGACTATCAGTGGTTCTGATTATTATTAGATTGAGGCTGGCTGTGCCTGGTGCCTGATTGGGCTAGAAGGACAACTCCATGCCTCTACAGTTTTTATGGATGTGAACTGTTCATGAGCCGAGCCTGAGGGATGTGCATTCCACTCACACAGACTGTCAACCTCTTTATAGCGTCTCAGCACCCCTGATCCTTCCACTATGTTTCTGTTATTGAGAAAACCTGACTTGTTTTGAACATCATTTCAATGGCCGTTCGGGTTTTCGCCAAAACATTTGAGGATTGCAGAGTTGACTGCCGTGCAGCTCAGAGGAAGGAGATAATAGAAGTGCTAATTAATTCATTCATTCACAATCTTGACCTTTATTCGAACTGGCACATGTGCTGACAGCAACCAGCCCAAACCTGACCTTCTGTTGGTAAATATTTGCCATGAAAGCTGAGATTGCCACAAAAGTCACTGCTTTGAAATGTGGAAAATGTTGCATGGCGATAACTAATAAAAAAAGATATTGTGCCGCTCGAACAGCTTGCAAACACTCCAGAGCAGCCACCGCTGCTTTTGTGAAAACCTTGTTTCTTGACTCTAAGCGTGTGTTTGCCAGTGAAAGCTGATCGCCCTTCCAGGTGTCATAAAGGCTTGAATGGGCCGGTGGCTTTGTGCAATGGCATGGTAGCCGTTTCATGGCGCTCCCTGATGGTCAATGACTCTGCTTCATCATTGTTCCACGCCATTGTGCAGCTCTTTATGGGCACAGCTGCCACCTGCCCTCCATACAGCGTTATCCTGAAGAGAATGGCATTTTTACACTGATAGAGCCACAAATGACTGCCGTTTGACAGCCTATTTGAAACACAACAACTTTTCAAATAGACTCGCCTCATGTATGAGATGAGTGAAAGGCAGACGCTGTTGAATTTGACATATCTGGTGTGGAGGGGATCTGAAATTACAGCAGGATGATGCAAAATTGGCCTTTTTAGTGGTCCCCGCCATTAGCATCGAAATAATCTCATGCAGAGGGAGCCACAGCCCTCGACACCCTCCCCTCGTGCAAGTACATAGTGCCGGAATATTCACTGCTGAGTCAAATCAGACATTTACAGAAAAGGGCAAGACATTTGTATTAATGGCTAATTGACATCACATTAGTTTTATGCAGAATACAACACCCAGCCAGTCAATAATCACTTATCTGTGCTGAGGCTCAGCAATAAATTGTGAAGTGCTTGAATTTTTATTCTTCTGTGAAATATGGAATACATAATGTGGTTATCCCAAGGGTTGGCTGTTTAACTGTCAGCAGTGGATATATTCTTTATGAAAATTTGTAACTATTTTTACATTCATCTGCCTGATAACTATGCTATTTGCAGAGCTAGGCCTAAGTCTAAGTAGAACACACTGTATCTTTAGAATAATCCAAGTGTTATGCATTTTGACTCTCTCGTTAAGTAAGCACCAAAAGCAATGCAGAGGCATAGCAACTTGCAAAAGTAAAAATAATATGATAAACAAGTCAATAGAATTAAGTACAAAAAAATTAAAAACTACTCTGCAATGTCCTATTTTCAAACCAAGTAACTTACTTTGAGACTTATATTTGAACGCTTCCGCACATAGCCATTTCACAGTCAGAAACTATGTCATCACGGAGTGTTGTGTTGAGATTTTGCTGTTGAGAAATTGCTAATTATGTTTAAAAACAAAAAAAAACAAAAAAAAGTGAGGTAAATCTCATCTAGTACTGGAAGCCATGCTGTTTCAATAGTCCTCCAGTGGTGCAAAATACCTACCTCTTCATATGCATCAAATCCTATGAGATTGTAGTTCTTAACGCAACCTAACTGCATCTTCACTCTCCCGCTCATTGCTTATGTCAGCAGGTGATTATCTAGCAGCCATTATAGTGTTTTTTTCCCCCTTCCCATTCAGCAGTCAATTAGAACAGCCTCACCTGCTGCTCGGTAAAGTGGAAGCTGCACACCAGCCTTTTCAGGTACGAATTGAAAATCTGCCCTTTTCCAATGTTCATTTATCAGTTTTATGAATCCTATTTCAGTGGCTCTGCACAACTTCAATGTAAGAATATCACTGGGGTTCATCAGGACCCCCACTAACTCTCTGACTGCTGAGATGTGATGCTTTCAAAAGAGGCAGCCTCGTGTTATTTTGCTGGGTTTGCTCCAAACAGAAAGCAGATTTTACCACCCTACAAGTAGCTTTAATTGGCGTATGATGGCCATTATCCCTTCAGCTTGGCTCTTTTTTGTTGTTGTTGTTACAAATAGAGTGGCTTTTTGAACAGTAAACTGTATTGTCTCCCATTATGTATCCTGTCAAAAGGGCTCTGCCGTTATTGTTGTTATTCTTTGTTTTCTTGTACATCTCAAAGGTGATTGGATGATAAAATGTGCACTGAAATCTATGTATCCTTAACAGTTTTTATGTTTAGCGGTAACTCTGAATAATACTTGTAACCATTCTTATGTTAACTAAATTGCTGTTCAAGGACATTAAAACATCTATGCAGCATCGAATTGTCTCACTATTGTGCAATGTTTTGTTTTTTAATGCTGCCCTCTGGCATTAATTAAGTACCTTCCTCTTCAGCTTCAGGGAAGTCATTGCAATTATGTAATATTATAATAGTATGTAATATAACATAATACTTTAGTCAATATCTTAATGAAAAACTCTTTAACATTATCATTTACATACAGTTTCCCATACTTTATATCTCCAATATGTATCGCTTCTGATATCACACTTTAATAAACTTATATAGAGGTATTTAATCATTTTGTGCCCAACCTTGAATAAACACAACACTGACTTTGATCTGGTTACAAGAGCAGGTTTATGTTTCTGAAATCCAATATAGCGACTCATCGAGACGACCAGCGGTGTTGTTGTAATTGCCACCAGATCTTCATAAACCACTGTAGTGCACCCCTTTTCTGCCAGCTGTGCATTTCATATCATTTTTAGTGAGACGTTTTCCATGACACCCAAAACATTTGCGCGCCGTCCAAAACAAATATTAAAAGTTGCAAAAGCAGTGAGATATGTTGATGAAGAATAAGGCCTCTGATATTCACTTAGCAGAAGGGTTTTGTACCATGTGCCGAAGAGAAGCTGATCTGTCCAGACCTCAGCGGGCCTGTTAGCTTGTTTAGATGGCTGGTCCGCTGAAATGACCCAAATTAGGTTGTTAGAAGAATAGCTTTTATGTGCCAAAGTGCCCCCAGTGGGGACGCATGAATGAATGCATGCACAGCTTTCAATCTGGACACTAGAAAGTTTTCCAATATTTCATCTGGTCTTTTAGATGTGCCGAGGGCTCAATGATGGCTTCATTTCACTGCTCTGCAACAACGAAATGCATGCAGACAGATAGCGTGTAAAACCATAAACAGCTTTGCGTTAGCCAAATCAACATGTCCTGCATCTCACACAAAAAAAACAAAAACAAATGAATGAATTAATAGTGCTCTGACACGAGAGCACTGTAAATCTCCAAGTCTGCTTGCTCAAAGTATCATCAAAATGTAAAGAAATGATTAATTCAAAACCAAATATGCTCCTGCTGGCCATCAAGTGTCGCATCCAAACATTTTGTTGTAATGTTTTACTAACCAAATTGTTCAGCTAAACCAAAGCGTGGTTGTGGGAATACCTCGTTTACAGAGAGCGGCTGTCATATGAACATGACATGACTAAGGAACCATTGAAAGGACAAAAAACAACCTACAAGCATTTATCTCTCCTCATTAATAACTCACTATGTATAACTGCTGTATTTGCTTATGTTGTATGAATTGCTTTGATATACAGTGTAATGAATGTGGCAATTACATTTTCACTACGAATATTGAGTCTGTAATTTGAAGTGGGAGAGTGTACAATATGGTTTACATGGGTTGGCACAGTAATAAGCCTCAAATGCTGACGGTGCATTAGCAGCAAAGCACCATGGCCCTCAGAGAGCCATCAAGCAGAAAATGATAATTAATTAATCATGGAGTATGAGGCAAACTCCTTTCTATTAGCCCTTTGGTAATTCCTTCCCCTTGGCCTCCACACCAGCCGTGGAGATCACTCGTCCTCCTGTAATGTTTTTATACTGAGCAGCACTCTGGTCCGCACACTGACAGCTGGTAGGGAAATGCACATAACCTCTAACATTTACATTATTTTGCCGCGGAGCTAAACAATCCTCAGAGTGGCAAGTCGCTTGTGTACACAGCAACTGCTTTTGCCTTGCAAAACAATGCAGATAAATTGCTTCCTCCCCTCTTTTTGTTTCAAGGACACAATAGCCTCTTTTGCTTCAGGGGTGGTCCAGACCTACAAGGACTCACTGGACATTCATTATGCTAGAAACGTATAGATTACATAACATTACATTTCCTGTATGTGCATGATGTATTGCTCCGTGTATTGCTTGCCTCATGGCGAGGTCTCCAATGTGGTCCACATCCTGTAAACCACCGTCATGTTTTTGGTTACTCTCCAACCCCCCTTCTAAAATGTCGAATACAGATTCTGCTGAATCATGTCTCCCTTGTGTCTCAGGACTTTGCTTGTGCTCGTGTTAAATTGAGATTCAGCAGAATTTTGTAGAATTCACATTCCTGGGCCAAATGTTTCATTCCCTGTGGAGTGTGAGCAAAGAGTATGAGGAACACAGCACTTATTAGCACAGACTGCGTGTGAGTGTACACTGTTATATTGTCTGAGGGACAGTGTCTGCTTTTTTCTGTTATGCTCCTATTTGACGTTTGAAACATCTATTACTGAATGATTATGCTGTCATTAACAATCAAAAAGAATCAGATTTCAGGAAAACAGGTTGACCCGACTGAATCAAACCCTCCTCGGCCTACAATCCAACACGTGGCCACACTTGCTACGAGAGTTAAGTATTGACTCTCCTCCTGTGATCATTAATGGTTACAATTAATGATTAATGATTTTAATTAATCATGGTAATTAACAACTTGATATAGATTGTAACCGAAGCACCAAGCCAATTAAAATTAAAACCTGCTGTTTAAAAATACATAAATGCCAGAATTTGTATTTTGTGCTCATTAGAAAAGGTTGATATATTGAGATTGAAATCATCCTCCAGGCACGCGAGTCATCAGCATACACGTAGGCAAAGTAAAGATCCATAAATTGATTTCTAACTATGTAGAATTGACTGTCTGGCACAACCAGTGTGGCAGCTTACACTGGCTATTACTCATCAGTAGATTTCGTATGCGTGAGAGTGCCCATGCAATTACAAAGCAAGCCCATAAATTAGTTGCAGAATCTGTCTTAAATCATGAGGGAATGCATCAAATACTATCTCTCCCCATCCAGACGGCTGTCTACATTGTAATAGGGACCAGAATACTGTAGTTGCGAGCGTGACAACAGATAATCGCAAATCCCCTGAGAAGAGTGGAGCGTGAGGAGAAAAATGAACTTTTTCTTTCTGGAGCAGCCTCGAGATATCAGAATTTATAGCTGTGATTTGACAATTTAGACCCGCTATATGGAAATTGATAGATTTTAATCTTGATTTGCAAATTAGTATGTTTTATATTTGAAGGATGTGAAAGCGAATGAACTGCTGAAAGACATCATGTCATGTCTAAAATGAGGAATCCCAAAAAATACTAAACAAAGGTTTCTACAAAATACGCAGTGTATTTTGTTTTAATTCATAGATACGTTTTTATTATGTTCAGAGGGAGACCTAAACAGTGTCTCTTCTGTCCAATGTGTAACATAAACAGTAAAGGCAAAAAAGATATAGAAAAAAATCTTTTCTTTTTTTTACCAAATGAGAATCTGACCATCATTAGGGAAAAACTAGAATCAGCATTTGCCAACTTTTTTGAGATAATGTTCTGTTGCAGTGAGTTCACACCACATTCACCACTAACAACTTCTTTTTTTTTTTACTAATGTATTGTGCAAAAAGATGCTGATTTGGGATAACTTAAATAGCAGTTCAAAGTGCAAGACATCACAACACAATCCACGTCAAGAAGTCGCAGGAGAGTTTTCTACGTTTTCCTTTGATGACTCCTAATTTCAAAATTGCCAGATGAAGCAATGAAGTTTTCCAATGTACACGACAGCCTGTTGACCCCCTTACAAACACTCTGATCACCACACATATGTTTAATCACATAACTCCTCACATAAATGCACATTCCTTTTTAATAGGGTATGTTTAGAGCAGGCTTGTTATAAGATCTCTGTTCTTCTTGCATTAGCTTCGGTATAAAATATAAAAGGTATCTGGAGGTTACACGAGTTTCCTTAAATGCTAATGTGAAACCGTGCGTTCACACAGACGAGCCTCGCGGAGCCGCTACCTTTCAACTCCTCCAACATCTGAAAGACGTTTTCTCTATTACTGTGAAAGACGACGGCAGCTTTTATTCTGAGTTGACGTCCCATGAGAACTATGAACACTTCCATTTTGCTACAAACCATCTCATCCGTGCAGGCCTGTATATATGGGAGTTTTATAGGGCTGCGGTCTGGCAAGGACAGAGGAATTAGCCTGATCCACATTCATTAACCTCATTCTCATTCTCCACAGCAACAGTGCTGGAGAACTATCTGTCACTGCAGCACAAAAATGATGAATTGGTAATCAGTTGAGAGCTGTCAAGAAAGCCCCAGGAATGCAAAATTTACACACTTGTTTGCCCTTGCATTAACCATTTGTAATCAAATCACTATTTATCGTTGGTTCAGTCAGACATGTTTTATGGCCCGATGTTGTCATATGCAGGAAGGGAGACAACAGCGGCGGCTCTTATTGGAGGCGGCATTGAATTCTGGGGAAAAGGTGGCTTTGTCAATTCTAAATAACGAGACATTCTGCGAGAGATTATGAGGTGGGTTGATTGTAATTCATTTTTAATCATTTTTCAATTACTTATAATTTCCTGAGCGAAAATTAAGTGCGTTGACATTAAATCAAAAGCTGGGGGAATTCAGTGCAAAGCAAAAAAACCAAAGCAAATTACGAACGCCACGGCCAAACTCTACAGGATCTACAATCCTCAATGACAATTTAAACAATCCCAGACACATCGGGTCGGTGGGTTGAAGCCCAACCTGGACGCTCAATGAAAACCTCCCAACATGGAATCGATGTGGTGACAGCTGAGCTCCAGAAAATACAGACTGTAGGTCAGCGTATGCCGAGAATATTTCCCGCTCACCTAATTGTGCTCCAGAGTTCAGAGGCAGCAAGCGCTCGGATTGGGGAGTGCTCGGGAGGCCAGCCGATGGCTAGTCTACCAACCTGTTGTTAATGGCTCGTGTTTTAAAAGTTAATGAGAGCCAGAGTTAAAAGCAGCATTAGCTAGGGGCTAGGTGGAGTTGATGTGGATTAACTTTTCATTACCTCCTCATTAGGTGGGCCTGGGGATTAGAGAGACCCTCCTATGAAATGAAGCATGAAAATATCCAAATGGGCTTGCATAAAACCAGTTTGTAGATGGGAAAAGTGGAGGAGTTAGTGTAAGTGATTGAGCTTTTAGCCTCTTCCTCTCCCCATGCTGAGAATCCCTCTACAGTCGGTTTGAGATCGTTTGCTCCCCATTAGCCAATAAGAAGGCTTGTAGGGGCAGGGAGGCCCTCCTGTTCCTGGGGAGGTGACTTTGAAAACTAGATTGGGTCATTAAAAGTAGAATAAGAAGGCCATTATAATTCTAACATCACTGAAGTTGCCATCCATTTGCATTGTGAAATCCCTCGTGTCGCAGCTAAATGTCACTTGCCGGCTTTAATGACGGTAAAGTTAGTGGCCACGGCTGATTGGAGCGCTTTATAAGGGAACTTCTCATGCTGTGCCTCGTCCAAAGAAATCATCAACACTTCACGCTGAGAAGCCACAGCACCATCAAGTCTGAATACATATACCAATAGGAACACTAATTACCTGCAATGTGGAAGTACAAGGCCTCTTATCTTCAAAGATGGTGTAAGTGATTTGTGATGTAGTGAGCCAATGGGTGGTGCTATTAAAACAACTGGTTAGGGCCTGTGCCTAATAGAGAACTATACTATTTCTTCTCAGGAGAAGAAAGGAAACTTGTTGATTTACAGTTCAGTTTTAGCTTTATATCATTGCATTTTTCTCTTTTTTAAGTTTTTAAATTACTTTTACTATTTATTGGTCAGAGCATGTCAGAAATAAATGAATGTACTGTAATGGCATATTTGTCTTTACTGTGTTTCCCATCATTTCCATACAAAAAACATGTCCATTCCAAAACAAAAAGCCATTGCAGATAAAAGAACTGAGTTTCATAAGAGCTCCACGGAAATAGGATTCAGGCAGTCATGCTGTTGGATTCGACCAAACCAAATTGTAACTATCCATGAAAGAAAACAACGTGACCTGCTAGAACAATCAACACCTCTGGCAATGTATAAAAGAAAGAGTGTTCACCACCTGCACAATTCCACATTCCATCCTGTGGAGTTATCTTGTCCATTCCTGTGACCTGTCAAAAAAGAAAAAAGAAAATAAAATGTGTGAAAACAAGCCTGAGAGGTGTGAATATAATCTGAATTAATGAGGCCACATCATATGAGGGGAAGTGTCTGGACTGACTGTGGGTGAATTCACATCATTTGGGTAATTAAAGCAACTTACTTTGACACTGACCACACGTTGGGGAGATTCATGTTAATGATAACTGACATAAAGGCCGGCCCCTCTGATTGTATTTATGATCAAACAATTGTCCGGGTTTATTTCTGCCCTGATATAGTAATTCTGCTCTCAACTGGAAAAAGCGGAGAAACCAGTGACAGGAGGAAAATGCGTAGCGCCCATCACAATATTGTGTTCATTATATCTTTATCCTTGCAGCTTATCCTGTGATAATTAGATGTTAGGCATAGCAAGGCACGATATTATTTCACCTTCTCTTTTATTGCCTTTTATTTGACTACACAGTCTATACTGTAAAAGAGGACGGGGTGTGGGGAGGGGGGTCGTTTTTTAAAGATATTGCAAATGCCGGCCCCCCGACAAGTTCCCCTTACCATTCGTTCATTGAGATAGCACACATTGTCTCTGACACCATTTCAGTGGCTGATTTCCCTTGCCGGCCAATTAAGGAGCAGCACAAAGGAAAAAAATAGTAGTCACGCTCCTGTTTTCTTTCCCCGTAGTGAAATGAAATGATCACTCACAGGCTCATGAAACAAAGTGACCGCCTTCTGCAAACCGGTCCATTCCTGTGACTCCTCTGAATGCTCTCCAGCCTCCCTCCACCCCACCTCCCCCTACTCCCCTTTACCGATCCGATCATATTCAGAGCCATAGTGGATGCGAGCGCTCTGATATGCAGGTGAAAAAAAAAGGAGCCATTCATTCATAATGGAAGTCCTTCAAATTGCCAGGAGACAAACCGAGTAAGGTGTGCTAACAAACGCAGCTCTTGTAAGAGCACACGGGCATGAGGTCCGATCTTTAATGTTCCAAACTGCGAATGCCAATTATCGATCTTCATGCATGTGGGTATTTATCACACATTGTAAACCCCAGGGTAATTAAGTGCAAGCGCTCTGGTTATGATGGCTATCATCACTTTCTTTGCCAGAGTATTCAATCATTCTATTAGGGGCCTTGCAAGAACTTGCTGCTCGCTACAAGGCCAGTGGCAACGCAGCGCCTCAGGCCAGCCGAACTAATTAGAAGGTTGCCCAGTGGAATTCTATCACCGCCACGTCCAATTCCGCCCAGCCCATTTCTGCTTTTCGTCCCAATTTTGATCTTAATTTCAACATGCTGTATATCTCTTTTCTCTTAATTCCCCCACCTCCCTCCCAAGGGCCGTCCATCACGTTTGCTTGATATGTCGACTGAATAATGTGATGCCACCCGGCAACTCAACAGGGAGCAGAAGTAAAGTTGGTGAAATCAGACGAGTCTCCCACGGCTTCCTGGAAGTGATAAAATGTTTCACTCAACTGTTGTGAGGATTCTTTCATCTCTTTAAGAGAGCTCTACTGCGATTAGAAATGCGCTTTAGAATATTTTTTGGCTCGCATAAAGCAGCAAAATATCTCCTCTCTGATTATTCGGGGAAGAGGGTGTTCATGTCTTTGTGTAAGCGATAATAACTAATTATGAAAATACTCCTCACTGTTTTCAGGGGAAAGGTGACATCACATAGGGTATTTTGTTCAACAGTCCCAAATTAGAATTTTCATATCTGAGCACAAAACACTTTATTTGTAATTGTTTGTTCATTATTATGCATTGGCAAATTAATTCTCTGCCAATCGACTAATCAGTTAGTAACTTCCAGATCTACTTTTAACCATCTCTTGCCCAATCTCAGTTATACTGTCAGGCCAGCTAAACTAAGAAAAATAGTTTAAAAAAAATATTTAACTGCAATCTGGAGTTCAAAAGGTTCTGAATAAAAATTCAATGATAAAATTAAGGGCTGGCAGATATTTTAATATATTACCTCAGTGTACACTGCTGTAGAACCTTTAATCACATTTTCTTCGAGGAGGCTGTTATTAATTAAAATATTTATTAAGATCTTTGTCCTGAGGTGTACCGTCTGATATAATGTCCATTATTTAAAATGATACATGAAAGGAAACTCCACATTTATTAAAAATATTATGGCAGTTCTATACAGTAGGGCCTTTTTTAAATGTTATTACACCTGCACAACTAGGTTTCAATTGGCTCCATAAAGCAGGATCTTTATAGATTTTTTTTTAATGTGTCACAGTTTTACTAATACTGTTCATGCTCAGTACGTGTGTTAAGTCTAATTTCTCCTGCCTTCGTGATTTATATGTTACACGGTTCAGAGTTTCCTTCGGTATACATCTGTGAAAGGGATTATATTTTCACTCACATTTCTGGACTTGACATCCTACGCGTCAGCAAGTTTAAACAAACAGCACAAGGTCCTCAAATTTTCAGCTGGATCTGTTAAAAAAATAATCCAAACAATGCAGCCTTTTTTTCCTCATGGCCTCGGTGGTGAACTGCACTCTCTAGGTACCCTTCTTGTTGTCATCTGTCGGGCATCCAGTCAGTCAAAATTCAGGGCAGATTGGGACATTTTCATCCAACTAATGCTCAGCCAGTGTCCTTCTGTTACTCTGTTACACACACATACACAGCCGTACACCTGCACACACTCATCGTGATCAATGTGCAAGCCAACCTCGTGCTCGGGCCCAGTCACCCTTCAACTATACATGATGAATTACTTTCTCAGCCAGTCACAGGTGAAAAAAAACATAACCTCATTGGCGGTGGTAATTAAAAGCATGAACCGCAGCACATAGTGAACTAATTATACCCAGGGTTTCTTTTGTACAGTGTTATTAGAATTGGAGTGCGTAATGCCTCCACACTCATCCCCATCCATTAGAGACCACGCTCGTACAGCACTCGTTTGTCTTTGATTTGACAGAAATCAGACATAAAATACAACAGACTGACAAATGTAGAGTCGGAGAGACATAAAGACACATAGACCAAATCAGACAGAACACAAATAGAGAAAGAAAAAGGGAGGAATGAAATAAAAAAGAGGGGCTATATTTAGACTGCGTGACATGAGTTGTTTCTGTCAGTGTCAGGACTACAGGCATCCTCAGGGGTTTGCGGAGGGTTCTATACACTGCAAAAGATAGATAATTGGTTATTTTGAGTAATTTCATGAACAAAGCTCAGCTGCTGAAGCTCAACCTCAATAAGAAAGACACCTTGGGAATAGCCGCTGTTCAGCCGGCAGCTTCCTGTCTGGGTGTAGTTTTTTTTTTTTGTCTGCCAGATGTAAATAACAGGTCTTAAACCCTGCAAGCCCAGATGGAGCTATTTTGATTTCCTCTGATCTGTATATCAAAATCAATTGAAATGTAAAAGATTTTTTGCATTTAGTGTCGATTCATTTCCACTGGCAGTCTCTTATGAGACCCCCGCACATGATCAGACTTGAATATTAGCAAATGAGAGCATAAAGAATATTCCAAATGATCATCAGATCGTTTCAAAGTCCTCAACATATTTCTATGTTACAGCAAGTACAGTGCCCCATTTTGGATGTGAAAGCATTTCAGTGTTCAAGGGCTCATGTTTCAAAGATGCCATATTTCTCTGAAATTGTGGGGGGAAAAGTGCCAAGAGTTTGACATTTTCAACTTATTTTTAGCTTTTCCCCAACTAGTTTATTCTCTGGGGTTAGAAAGGCTTTTCACAAACACCAGACTCAACAAAAAGTCAGAGAGTCATAAAATTATTCAAGTTTAGAAGATGAAAATTGTATATTTATAAGCTCTTACATAGAAACACAGCACTACATTCCAATAAGTTGTAGATCCGATCAAGAATTCATGCACTGGCTAAATGTCACCATAATTCACATAATAATTGTGATTAATTCTTAATGAATAATTAAGCTAATTGAAATGACGAGACTGTTAAAGACAATGCAGACTAAGAAGAGCAGGCCAGAAGGAAACAGCAATTATTCTCGCATACAAACAGATTCCCTCTGGTATCTCCCGTACTGTACCTCCCTTCATGAGAAACCCTGCACCACATCTGTTTGCACAGCTGGTTTCATCATCTCGATCTATGATATTATCCACAGCGGGTCCAAATCTTAAGGCTTGCATTGTTCTTTTGTGTTGGCTATTATCGCAAACACTGACTACCCAGCTATGACTGAAGTCATCTACATGAACCCTTTATTGCCACGATGATAAACTGCGGAAGGTTACAAATAACAAACATACTGACAATAAAACAGCTCAGCCGTCAACAGAGAGATTTTTCCCTTCATTTTAGACAGTTACAGAGTTAGTGTATGTGAACTTTATTCAGGGTTTCATTTTAGATCCTCTAACTGGAAGTCACACTTTTTCATAACACCAATGAACTAATGTGTAGTTAGTCTGGATTTTTGAGCCCTGGTAATGGTTGCCAGGAAACCATTGCCATTACACATTCGTACAAACCACGGACATTTGAGGCAGAAAAGCCAATCATTTTCAGCACCGACAAACACTCACAGAGAACCATCACTGGTTCTCAAGTGAAGTCAAGTGAAACCAAGTAATAATTATCAAAATACGACTCATATAACAAAATGCTTTAAGGTTTGTTTTTAGGTGAGAATACAGTTTATATTTAAAATATTAAGTAGGATCTCAGTAGGACCGATTTGAAAATTAAATCCGGCGTTATCAGAGAATAGAAGAGCTGCGATATTGCAGCATCCAGTCAGAGCTCAAGTGCTGCATTGAGCAAACAACAATGAACAGCATAGCTGGATGACTTTCATAACCTTTCATAACCTTTTTTCATTTGGAGTAAGAGAAGAACCGTGGTCAAAAAACACAGCTGTCAAGTGTCATCCATGGTTCAGCTCAGCTTGGCTCTGCCCCACCCTCCACAGAACTCACCAAGAGGGCAGCGCATACTTGGCTTTGACCGTTGTAGCGATTTCCAGAGTAGAGTGCACCCCTCTAGGGTGAAGAGATGTCCTGTTGAAGGTGACGTCACGGCATGTTCACACAGCATCGCTATGACAACCAGCCGCACTGAGGGGATACTATCTTGTAATGGAAAACGACCCTGTACCAAGGCGAGAAGAGTAGTGCAGAGTAGAGTGGAGCTGGTGCCAAAAGTTCACTTGAGGTACAAGTTTACAGCATCAAAACAAAAGCAGCATTTTTGTGAAATGTATTGTGATAGCTTACCCCAAACAACATTTCAAACAGTTTTCCTCAACTATTCTGATATCCGCCCTTACTCTTTAATCATGTCGGAGTCGCAGAAAGACTGCAAGCAAAGCAGGCCTTACTTTACAGCAGGAGCCTCAGATTAGCTGTGCCTGGGGCACCTCCAACGGGAGGGATACAGGTGCTTGAACCACAAACCCCCGTCTGGCTCCTGTTTGTGCCGAGGGGTTGCAGCTCAATATCCAGGCCCTCCAAAACTTTCTGAAGTCCTCACCTTATTATGCAGCTACCCCGTGGAGGAACATCATGTCCCCTTATTCACAGCCACACTCTATTTTATGTAAGGTCTCAAAGCAAAAGTCCTGACCGGAGGTGAGGTTCAGAGTTCAGAGTGAGATTCAGCAGTTGATCAATAACAATGTTCTGTGGCTTGTAGGTCTGAGCCAAACTGCATCATGGAGTTGAACCCAGTCTTGGGGCCAAACTCCTGGTGTGAGTTTTCTGTCAGTGGTTGGTGTGTTTTGTTTGGGAGATGTCACATCGACATCGTCAGCAAACAAAAATCCATTATTGAGAGACGTTTGTCAAACAGGAACATTTATTGAATGGCGCATATTGGATGTTCTAATCGCTAGCCGTTAATGAGAACAAAAACAATATCTAACAGTTGTACATACGAGTGCTAATTTCCACGCTTCTGATGTCCCCCGCTGGCAGTCAGCTTCACTGGCTCCGTAAAATCACGATGTTAACAAAGCAGAAATGCACTCTAAGAGAGTCTTATGTGATCCTGTCATTATGATCACTTTATGCACTCAGAGTGTTCTGGTATTGATAGACTGAAGCCAATTAAGGAGACAGAATCACTCAGATTCAGTCGTACCACCAGTGATTACATGTTCATCTCAGAAACTCAATGCTATTATATGGATTATTGATTGACTCGGTCCAAACCCTATCATTACACAACGATATTTGATATTGCCTTCATCTTATATTACTGCTGACTAATTATGCATGTGCAGTGTAGCACTAGGCTGTATGATGCATAGATACATCCTGATAAATTATTTATCTATAGATGTGTTGGAAACAAACCAAAAACCAAACCACGGCAGTATTTATTATGAGGCTATACAATTGTACTATCCACTTGTGTCGACCCCAATTGTGATGCAGGATTTCATTCCTAATCCTTGCCCCAATAGGGGGAGACGATTCTATGTAATATAATGGTTGTTGTTGGCATGGATAATGTAAACTGAGTTTAATGAGCACTAAATCGGAGTTGCACACACTTGTGTAGCTTTTTAGACAAGAAGTTTATGTGCTCGCTCGCACAAAGAGAGCAGCTTCAATATTAAAAACATCCTCCCGTTGCATGTAGGATGTCACTGCTGCCTCTGACACCTTCACAATTTTATTTCTGTCCATTTTTATTAACCAAAATATGTGATTGAGCAGCGGGGCTGTATCAATCATTTCATAACATTTCCATTTAGACACATCTTTCCCATATCTATATTCAGTTTTTTTTACTCCTCTGAATTGGGATGATATATATTCATATGACTGTAACAAGGACGGGATCGAATCGACAGCCTGCCCAAAAGCACGGTGAAGAGTAATTGCACAGTATACAATTACCTGCAGTTCCTTCCATCTGTCATTGGCTAATAACAGCATGTCAATATGCGACAACACAAAGCAGGAAGGCTTGAGTGACAACCCACTGTCGACTAATTGAAAAGGAACGTTCCCTCATATGGACAACTTTTTCCTACTTAATCAGATGTGGCAGGCTGGACCTTTTGAGATCTATTTCAATAACCATTTACCACTTTATAGCCACATTTCCAAATAGCAACACCATAGTCTATATAAAATAATATAAAAATATATCGAATATAAAAACTGCATCAAAACTCAAGTATGTTTTAGTCAAGCAAAACGATCCACTTCGTGCATTAACAGTCTACGAGGACCAACTGAGGAATATATTACACCAGAACTTGTCAACTCCAAGGTTGATCAACTATCTACATCTGAGGTGAGCAAACAGAGCCGATGCATCCCCATTATTCAGTTGAGAAGAGCAAACATAAGATTCTACTGCAATTCTTTTGGACATAACGGGAAGATCATATTAATAGTTATATCAACAATTTTCATCAACTGAGACAAGACCATTTTTTTGATTTGCTGCAGCGAGTTTCTGCTGTCAGTCACATGATGTCAATCCACAAATCCACGGATCTCTTTATAAAGGTGAGAAAGATGCCATTTGCCACTTTGAAAATAGAACATGGGACTCATAGCGTATGTTAAATACACGTACTTGGCACCAATCAAACTTAGATTAGCTAAAAGCAGGATAGTGCTGGCACCAAAACGCAAGTCTGTGTTAGCTAACTATGCCAGCCCGCCCACTAAACGTTAGCTGCTATTTTGTTTTTTATCATCCTGTGATACCAGTTCCAAATGAAAAGTTTCTTTGCATTTCAGTGAACAAAGTTTTGTTTGACAATGCTTTTAGTGCGGAGAAAATTCCCACAAATATGTGAAAAACGAATATGAACTCTCCCTCACCCCTCACTGAAACTGAGCGTAAAACAAACAGGGTGCTTTGGGTTTTTTTCTCAGCAGCTTGGAATTCGATCGAGCTGCAGCAAGGCCGATGTCATTCACCCAGATTTGTTTCAGACTTTGAAGACGGCCTTGTTGAGAATAGCAATTCGCAGGTTAAACATTTTTTAATTTTCCCCGTTTCAATGATTTGAAAGGTTGTTGTTCTCTTATTTGGTCCTAGAAGGACCTTGAATGGAGTATTCAATCTCCTGCCAAGAAAAGGTGCAGAGTTGTCAGAAAAGAAAAAAAAAAGAAAAATCAAAGCCACTAATTATTACTTCTGGCCAGATCCACCCAGTTATATATGTTCATTCTAACATATAGATAAGCATGTTAATAATGGGGCTATTTGGCTGTAAAGCTAAATAATTCTATATCAATTTTGACATTTTATATTTTATTTGTAAGAGTTAGCAGATCCAACAGATGGTTCTGCATGTACAGAGTTCATTGCAGACAGGAGCCGATTACCGGTCACTTTTTTTTTCATTTTGCTGTTTGGCTCACATTAACTTCAGCTAGTTTGCTTCTAAATGGGGTTACTAAACTTTTTCTGGCATGCCATACTGGAGCTGTAAAAAGTTCAGCCAAGTTCAATTGTTTATTTTCCTCACATATATCATATTGATTCCCTCCATATTCCTCCCTTGGCTGTCCATGCTTGAGCTCTGCTGCACCTGCAGTGGCTCCATGCCCCTCTAGGGGGGCTTGAGGCTGCGTTTCCCAGGCCCTGCAACAGAAAAACCTCGAGAGATTTTCAAATCGGTATTTTCAGGAGCAGGTGTGCTACAAGCTGTTTATTTTGTTTCACTCACTGATATTTGGCTGCACCTGCTCGTATTTAACCGTCATATTTTAATCCAGCAAAACAGAAACACTAAATAGCTTTTAAATATTAAAATAGGAGGAATATTTAATTTTGTTCAATATTTGCCCCACAGAAGATTTTCAAACTGTAGCGAGCACTTCTGCCGTTTTATTAATCAGCTTTGTGGCAAAATTGACCGTTTTTTAATGAAATTGAAAGAGATAACAGCCGCAGTCTAATGCACTCTGATATGAAATCGCAAACTTTACTTACTTCGACAGCTGAATGCTAATTGGGAGCAACAAAATACACAGCTTTCCCCGTCAATCAAAAGTCTATGTGTCCTCTCAAATGTTGCACTCTTAACAGCTGCTTCATGTCTGCAGTTATAAAACTCAACAACGGTGCGTCAACCTCGAGGTGATCGGCTCAGTAGTGAAGGAGTTTCATTTTACAGCTGCTCTGTTAAGTGTTCAGACCTCTTGTGCATTGTCATAAGCTGATGGTGGATAACCCTGAGAGGGAGATGATTTCAGCCTGGTATTACACTTCACAAGGTAGGCATTTTATTCAAATTGTGGATCCATGGGAGCCAAATCGACTAAGAACACAACTTTGTTGATGCCGTACACACAAGTGGTCAGTCCCCCCTGGCACACAACTAGACTCCCAGACATCTCATTAGCATGACTTACTGATCAAACCAGAAATTATGTGCAAGTGCCTGGTGCAAATACACTTACATCGAGCACATGCAAAGCTCTACCAAAATAATTCCAGCTTTGTCCAATACGAAGGTTAGCCCTATTACTAATTATGACACTAATTTATTATGAGAGAGAATTAGAGTCTGGCCTCTGCTGCCGCCCAAACTCTAATCAGGCTGTAAATGAGGCAGAAAAAAATGAACCCGTAATGGAGAAACTCTCCAGACATGTGAGTTACAACACCTGCACATCAGCAGCATCCTGCACAGACAACACTGAGGAGACAATGAGAATCTGCCCCTGGTGCATACTGAAGTTGTACATCGTGCCCTCACAATGCACCGTTTAATTAGGTTTGAGACACTGTAACTTTGTTTTGTTAAACTGAAGTAGCTTGTCTTTGCCACAACTGGTCCAACAAGAAATTGTCTGAGTTATTTAGTGCTGTGCATTTTCTATGCTTCAGTGTGTTTTCCCCTCCACCAAGTTATGTGCATTGAATTGTCACTTTGATTTAAAATGTTGAAAGCAAACAGATTTGCCCAATGCATTTACTTACTGAATCTGTTGTCATAGAGCAGCAGGCAGTGTGTTTTCATTATCTTTACATGTGGGTTCAAATAATCACGTTTTGAATTAAGGGAATCTGAGTAAATAAGCTTCAGGGGGAAAATAAAATCTTATATATTTTGAGTGATGCTAAGAGGCCAAGGGACACACAATAATTAGACAATTATGATATTGGCTGGAAAAGAGGCAAACAGTGTAAAATCAACAAAAAACGCCAGCTATTGTTCGGTTTAATTGAAAATGTGATTGCTGTATTAAATTCATTTCCAGTTCCAGAAAAAATCCCCATTATTGTGACCTGCATTTCTAATCATCCTCATAATAGTCATTACGACTAAAATATATATATATTTGTAAGGATACAAAGCACATAAACTAATATTTTCCAAAATAAAAAGGAAACAATACTTTACCATTTCAAACCAAGTGGAGACTGAATTCTTTGTCCATCTAAATATAAAATTGTAACGGTTATAATAGATTATTAAAATATTACATTGCTCTGATGTTCCCAATATGAGTCTTATCTTTAAACTGGCTCACAGAATAGTATAATATAATTATATTTATTGTTATTGTTTTATTTTCAGGTAAACACCCATTGATTTACCTTGAAGAAGAAAATGTTTTAAAATACACATTACATTGTAGAGCCATTTAACGACATGTGCCCCGACACCCCCTGTGGGAAACATTCTCCATTGATATCTCACACACCTTATCTGGTCCAAGAAGGAACAGAGCCCCCACTCCCCTCTGAACTCTGCAGGGAACCTTTCAAGGTTCACACCTATACTCTGTGCCTCCACATTCCTCTAAGATAACTACATTTGCATCTCACGGTCTTGCTGATTCCTACATGTTCATTGGTTGCTGTCCACTTCCTGCCTAAACATCTGGTCATGCCCGAAACTCTTTGATGTAACTGTATAAGACAGATGTCACCACGACCATTCTTGGTCAGTCCATCAACGTGGACGCAGTCCATGTTGGTGGGTTCACCCGCCTGCCGGCATGCCGGACCGCCGGCACGGTCTGAATAAACTCACATCCTCACAGCAAACTTGGGTCCGTTGGATTATGCCGCGAATTTCCACAACAACCTGCACACTAAAACAAATGGCTATGCACGCACAGGTTATGTCAGCGTGCAGTCAAATAGGACTTTCATCATTATCTGTTGCTGTAGTTTGTTTGTGGAATGTCTAAAGGTCAATGAAAAGAATTACATTACTTTTGCCACTGACTGAATCCAGCCTGTGTGCGTCGGTGGGATGTGTGCAACCTCTCACAGAAGCCGCCTTTTGGCACCGGGAGCCGGGCAGACATCTGTCATATATGATGTATTGTGTGTCCAGCGAAGCCTCACCTTTTCGCCCCCACCATTTCCATTTAGGAGAGACACAGCCAAACCTACGGTAACTGTGGCCTTAAAAGAAGCTACAGAGGGAAACACTGGTGAAATATCCTAGAAACCACCCATCCTATTTCCCTCCATTGTTCTGCGTCGGGGGAAGCATCTTTTCTGGAACTCCTCTCGGCCATATTATGACAGCTAATTAAGAGGGTGATGAGTGCCACATTGCTCTGATGTGACGGAGAAAAATTAAAGATGAAGGAAGAAATTACATTTCTATAAATACAAGTTTAGTTTGCTCTTACCAAACCTCAGTCTGCGGGCGTACAATCACTCTTCACTGTAAATTGGTACAATCACACAAATTATGCTTGTGAAATGAGTCATTTGAACTCTGCTGAAGTGAATATATATAAAATACTGGACTCATTTGATGACACTCAATGTGTTCAGCCTCACGGTGGCCATAAAAGCACGGACAATTTTGAAATATTACTCCGGTATTCAATAACATCTCCATTCTGCATGAGTGGAAGGTGAGAATATTACGGGCAAGAGAGAATCATCTGAAAAGCAATAAATGAAACAACAGAGCCGGTGTTTATTTGCATGCCACTTGCAGGCTTTGCTGTGCGGTGAATATATGTGTTACAGCACATGTTGATGTATTGATATTCAAAACAGATTTGCGAAACACTGTGTAACTTTAGACATTTTTATTTCACAATTACACAATGCTTAGGTGGGTTTCCGCTCAGCTTTGGTCAAACCTGCTTCAGTTCTATACATTAGGGGAATGAACAAAAAAACCCTCAGTGCAATCTGTTTTTATTTTAGTGGAATATAAAGGAAGAACGGAGCAAACAAGAGCAGAGTTGATCCTTTGCTCCTCTATCACTCTTGCATTTGACTAAAGCTGTCACACAAATATCAAGATTATCGACCCCCAGAACCTCTCAGACTGCAGGAAATTATGAAATTCAATCAAACCTCCAACGAATTGAGGTTGATTGATGACCTGGTGGTGGTTTTCTGGCCGCTGCAATTACAAGTGAAATCAGATAGACTCTCTCTGGGTGAGACCACAGGGAAAGAGAGCGAGAGCGGGGGAAAAAAAATCACAAAAGCAGTCATTTTCACACTTGATGAACAGTAGAAGTAGCGCAGTGGCGTCGGTGGCGTCGGTGGAACCAGGTGTGTGAGTGCAAATTGGACCGCATGCAAACGTTTCTTATAATCTAGTCATCATTTAGTTTATTGAATCTTCCTTTTATTTCATTTGAGTTAACTGTGCGACTCTGGGGACGGAAGCCAGTCGATGGCTCACGCTGCTGCCAACTCATGGTGTCGACACGGAAAATAGTTTCATGAGTGGACAGTGTGGCAGATGATAGGGGTAGCGGGACACCGAGGTGAGTCAGCGTGCGCGTTGGTATGCGTGGCTTTGTGTTTTAATAGGTGTGCAGCTCGGAGCAGCCCCCTGCTTGCAGAGAGGGAGGACACAAGTGTGGCCCGATCTCTGTCTTTGATGGGTATATTCCTTCTCTTTTAAAGACTGGACAAGTCACAACGCTGCACGCAAGTCAACGAAAAGGCAGAGACAGAGGGACACGAAGGGCAAACCGTGAAATAGACATTTAAAAATTGGCTCACACAAAACAAAGATGAAGGACCACTGGGGAACCAGAGGACAAACACTGGGAGGTCAATGCAAGGCGGGGAGACGGCGGGTCAAAAGTGCAGCACATTAGGGAGGGGCAGGTAATAAACACAGGTGTGGACAGACATGGCAAGGCAGAAATGAGCAGAAACATGACACAACATTGAAATAAGGCAGAAAATACAATAACGCAGGCCAGCAGTACTGGCCCGAATCCAGAGGTGGACATCTGTCTTCTATAAAGACTGTTAGTCACACTCCAGGAGCGGTTAATACACATTGTATTTTTCTCACTCCTATTCATTTAACACCTTATGGCTGCAAACATGGACAAATATATAACTGTTCTCAGGAAAAAAAAAAAAAAATGTTTTTTGGCAGCTCACCTGGATCATAATTTTTTTTTTTCAAAACACTAACAGAAACTTTGAAAGTCATTTCCAGTCATGGTTACCTCTAAATGTTATTTGCAGCTTGGCAGCGGAGATCCCTGACAGGTTGTGCCCCCGCTGCCCTAGTTGCCGCTTGGCCCTCCTTTGCGCTTGTATGGTGGAAGCACTGCTCAGCTCTGGCACGCCTGTGGAGCGGCGATGTGAAAGTGTGCGTGTGTGTGTGTGTGTGTGTGTGTAAGAGTGTGTGTGTGGGCTAGAGGGCCTTGGCACAAAACCAATCAAAATACATTTGTGTCTTGTGCATAAACTTAAAGTGGCAATTCAGATATCAAATTAATACTGTTGATTGTTTTTTCAATGCAAATTATCTTGCTGAATATTTTATACTGCACTCATTTTCTCTTTACTGGAACATTATATAAATAAGACATTTGTGTGATTCAGGAGTGAAATAGTTACAAAACAGTTTGGTTTGGTTTGGACTTTAAGACTTTGATCATAACAGTCAGGTGGGTGTGTCCCTAAATTCACCGCTCACATGTTCATCCCAACCAAAGAAGGTTGCAAGCATTCCGACGCCGTGCTAACAGTCTCACAACCGGTTCTGCTATATAGGAAGTGACACATTGTTACAGTATGTTGCATTGTGATTTCTCAATCTCTGCTCCGGCTTTCTCACTCGCTTTTATAAAATTTGAACTTTATTGTTTGTTTGGCACCATCACTCAGGGGGATTCAGGAGAGGGTAGTTTGATATTCTTTTGACACTCTCTGCACACGCCCACACAAAATGGTGAGCTTGTCATGTGTGGGCGAATGGTGACATGTCATCATAGAAATATGCATGCTAGCAGAAAGGCAGAGGATGTATACACATGTTAGACAATGCCAGATCCCGTCTCTTTCGCCACCACTCACAGAATGCCTTGCATTAGCAATGTGTCTGACCCTGAAGACAGCCTTGCTCGTTTTATTGTGATTTCTTTTCTCCTTTCTCCTATTTTTCCTTCGGTTTTAGCCAGTTTTTACCTGTTCCTACACTGTACTCCCGCCAGAGAATAGTCTGGGGGTTGTTCTTTTTCTCCCCCCCTCTCCTCATGTTGTTAAGCTGTTGTAACTTTCACAAAGAATTTCCCGCAAGGGATCAATCTATCTATCTATCTATGAATCTATCCATCTATCTATCTATCTATCTATTTATCTAGTATCGTACATACGGTAATTGTGTGAAATTACAATGTAATCATAAGCACAAAAAGAGAAGGATCTTTTTAGACCAAAAAAAATCCACTTTATCTCAGGGCTGAACACGTCAGTGGAACCATATTCTGCAGAATGGAAAAATCTCTGGTTTACTGGTTAACAAACTGATTATATCCTGTAATTTACATTTGCTGCATCACTGCATTAATGATATTTATCCAGTCAATTTTTGTTGTTAATGCAACTTCAATTAGGACAATTAAATGCTTAAGTTAAACTAGAAGCAGAGTAAACTGACATACACTTGCACTGAAATGCAATACCTAAAACCAGCCGTGGTTAACACATTCATACATATTTAAAGACACACACCACAATGATAGACACACACACACACTTGCATAATGGTGCTGAGTGTGCACCTGCTGGGAACGTCTCAGGATCTGGACATGACCCTGTCAAGAGTCTTCAAGAGATTAATTCTCCAAGCCTGTTTTCTCAGATAAATACCAAGACGGAATTAGAAATTCATGACGTGGGGGAAGAAATCTGAAAATTATATACACAGTATTTCAAAGGGATTATACAAATCAGCACATTTCTCTCTTCCTTCATTTGTCCTTTGTTTCAAGCTATGATTTTTGCAGAAGAAGACAGCAGGAATGTACAAAATTGCCACAGATCGACACCACCAATGCAAAATGAAGCCATGGACTCTAGGCAATGGTAATCAGTAGGACGGGGGAAGGAGGGAAAAAAAGCCCTCCGGGGTAATTTATCCTCCAAAGTAATTTCAGTATTTATGGGATTCACCTTCAAAATGTAATGTGGCATGCAGGTAGAAAAAACATAGGAAATGAGAAATCCAGTGAGAAAAAAAAATGTAAGGGGGGAGCCAGTGGGAAAACGAGAGAGGGAGAGAGAGAGGGGGGGAGAAATCCAATGTGGGAGTCATAAAGTAAGTCATCTCCACCGTCTGCCATACAGGCAGGTCTCCTGCGACCTCCAGCACCGGTGCCCTCCGTCCTTCACATCTGACAAAGTTGGGAGGACAAGCTGGAAATATGAGGCCGTCTCCACCGCCTCCATATTCGAATTGACTTATAATGCCTCAGCCTGCATAACAGCATCTGTTAAATGACTGAATAGTAAATTGTGTGCTTAGGACAGCAGACTAGCAGGGCAGATAAAGGAGCTTTGTCTGACTTACATTTCAGCAGGTAGCAGCGTGGCTTAGACTGCCAACAGGTTTTGCTACTGTGCAAGCCTAATGGTGGATGACTGAGGGGAGGAGAGGGAGTCGCCGGGAGAGGAGATGCGATTTTCCACTTGTCCAAGCAGTTTGCTGTGAAATCACACCGGTCGCCTTGCACTTCGCGCGAGGAATGAATCCCATGCCTTAATTTTACAAAATGCATTATCTGTCAAACTGTGCCCAATATTAGAGACTGAATATCTGCACTAATGCCTCTTTCATTTGTTTATTTATTTTTTTCTTTTATCGGCGGAAATGGACTGGAATGATAGATTTGGAGGGACAAATGTGTTTGTCTTTGGTTTGAAACTATAAGAATCGCTTCCCCGGAGCAGCAGGGAAAAGATATATTTCCATTAAAAAATTGCATGAAAGGAATCCATGATACTGGTTAGTGGATGGGGACCATATAACATTTAAATCATGGAAATCATTCCAAGTTAATTGCATTCTGTGTAATGAAATCATGGAAACAATAGAGAAAATGTGTCATAAAATGTGCATATTAACACCTCCTCAAGACTTAATATTATTCATTTGTCTTTAGCGAATGCTCCTTCCTGATTGGTCAGCAGATGATTTAGCAGCATCACTCTTGATTTATAATCCACCTTCCAATTCCTTCATATTTTATTGAAAAAGACACAACTCTGTTTAAGGAACAAATCTCTCACTGTTGTCTTTTCAAAAGTGACCTCGACATACTCTTTGTTTCCAGATTCTTAGTCTTTAAGAAACAGGCCTTTGTCTTAATTTTCTTTAGTCTTCTTAGATGTCAGGAGAGAAAAACAAGTTTGTGGGTGAACTGCATCCCTCCACAACGGTTGAACAATGCTACACATTTGAACAAAGGGTTGGTGACACTTAGCATTTACGGACAAAATAATGACTTTCTGTCGCCATTACATGTTTATGCTGGGAAATGTTGACAGTTGAGCTCAGCTTTTTAGTGAAAATAATAGAGGGTGAAGGTGAATAAATCTGAGCTTAAATACACTCAACAAAAGAAAAGACACAGATGATGTATCTCATTAATAGAGCCCATCTCGTCCAAAACATACAGGCTGTACAGACCTTGTTAGGAGAAACTACTAGTTTATGTTTGGAATGATGAAAGAAAAGTTTCTTTTTTTTAACTTACGAAGACTGTGGGTTAAACAACATCCAGAGCACTTTTCTTGCAGCTGATCAGAATTCTTGGCTTGCTTTGCTCTCCCTTCAAACCTTCTATTTAAGGATTGCACCCCCTCCGAGCTATTGTACCAGTGCCACTGTGCTAATCAATCACAGACCACGCTTTGTGCGGCAGCATACGCGTGCACATGCTTGCACATTCGTGAAGGGGGGTGTTTAGCTGATGCTATTCGAATCATTATGAGTCCTTAAACATCAAGTCTATTGCCAAATTGCCCTTGACAAGGAAATATGTTGTTAGCTAAGATAATGTGTTGCCCATTATTTTAGGCTATAGCACTCTGCCAAAAAGCAGGATTATTTGGAGCTTCCAGGGCGGTGGCAGCTGCACGCTAAGAGATACACAGAGCTGAAACGGGGAGCATCTCTACCATTATGTTGCCAGTTATGGAGACAAGAAAGAAATTGTACGTTATACCTAGGGGCAAAAAGAAATGCCTCTTGGCACGCTATAAAGTATTTAGAAATGCAACTATTTGATCAGCAAGGTTGCTGCATTTGTCGGAATTTCTCATTAAATTATTACCATGTAATTAACCAGAATGACATTCTTAAATAACTTTTTCACAAGGTACAGTAGCTACAGTGTTTTTATGGGCTTGTTCTCCTCTAAATCTATGAACACTCTCTTAATTGCCTTCAACCTAAAGTAGTGAGAGGAAAATGCATTGCAGTATATATCACTGACATGAAATATTGTTTGTGTCCTTGAATTTAATTCAAAAATAAAGTGTTGACTCCTATTCTCTGTTTGAAATGCCATATGAATTACCTTTACATCTCAGAATACCTCAAAATTGAGTATGGACATGATAAACACAGGAAAGAATACCCTGCCCCCCCCCCCCCGGTGTTTCAGACATCACACATGGTGCACGCTTTGATGAGTAATATTTTATCTTCAACAATGCTTTCTAATACATCGCGTGATACAAGCCATTGTCAGATTCCTCTGCTGTATATTTTCAATCAACATGCATCAACATTACAGCGGACAGATAAATGAATGTCTGAGTAGCATGCAGCAAGATAAATCATTCAAACATCCCACCCCCATAACATCTCAATAAACACAGACGCTTGACATAATAGGGAGTCTCTCCATTTTTCAATCTCATATGGCACTTCTAGACACTAAAAAGAAGGACAGAAAATATAAAAAATGGGATGGATAAAAACAACCGCTGACATACATGCACCTAAACCACTAAAGCAGCTTGAGGATGTGCGTCGCAGCACATCAAAAGGTTTTCCAGCAAAACTGTCAGGGCCCCGTCAGTTCAAGTGAAAACACTATCGCACATGTTGAGAACCGTGAGGATGGTAGTCTTTAAAACTGTTTTGAAAGAAAATTTGAACACATGAAATAGGATTAAGACAAGGTACAGAATACTAAATTAGTATCAGACGTGTAAATGATGCATCCTCTTCTCTCTGCACATCGCTGCCTCTCCTGGTCGTCAGATGCACCACAAGCATTTCACCTGAAACACTTGACCCGTTTTAACATTTTAATTAATTCCCATGTTCACACTGAAAGCCAGCACCACGTCAACTAACACAGATTTATAACATACTCCCAAATTAGCCATATTGCACCTAAAATTGTTCTTGGACTTTAATGTTCAGTGATGAACAAAATGACACTGGAAGCAGCCTAACAGCAAGAATGTGGCTGTCAGAGGTTTTCCCAGAAAGCAGAACGATTGGTTGACCTTTCACTATATCTGTTTGATTGTTTGGCATGGTGTCAGGTGTCAAGAGGGCAAAGGTTCTAGGCCAGTGTGACCCAAGGGACCGTGTCAGTTCTGTAGAGCACTTGTAGATATAAGTATGTCTAAGATGTTTTCCAATATCCATTTTTAAATCTATTTGTGAGCACCACACTGTACATGAACAAGTTTTTACAATATATCAGATACTTTATTTCATAATGTTTTGTGGGGATATGTATTTTTTTTGTGTACAAATGGTGAGAAAATCCTTTTTTGGGGGGTCAGAGATCATAGACTTTACCAGCTCAACATCATTTAACAATCAACCATCATGTATTCCATCATGTATACAATTTATTAAATGATGGGCTGGAAGCTATATATCTTTTGTCGCTTTTTTATTGTGTTTTAAGGGACATCTTTTTGACAGAAATGGATCAATGCAGGTTAATTTAGAAAAAGTGTGCAGGAATTTAAGACACGATGAATTGAGAAGAAGTCATTACAGCGTTTCATTACCCCACCATCAGGTTGTCTTGACCAAAACAGGATAATAATAAAATACTTAAAAAAAAATAATAATCGAATGAAATGCAACAGATGCGCGTCGAAGTGTAAGGTCTTGGCGGTAAAACTCACTCTGTGTGCCCAAACGCTTACAGCAGGCCATTATCATAGATGCATGTCAAGGAAGGTGTCTGGCAAGCTGCTGGTGGTTGTAGCAATTAAATGAGTTTGTGTTTGGTGGCAAACAGTACAAATAGGTCCAGAATGACAATAAATAAATGAGAATGCAGCAGCTGAGACCACTGCTGCACTGGAGCCGGCCACGCGTGAGACCGTGAACGCAACAGATGCGCCATGCGCCACCTGGCCGACGCAGCCCAACTAATACATCAGACGATCACTGACCCTTTGGCTCCGAGGGACGCCGGGAGAGGAATGGCAAGGGGGGCCGGGACCGAAATAAATGTTTCAAAATGAGTTTTGACTCTGCGAGACGTCACACGAAGCTTAATTTTAGAATCCTCATGAAGCGAAATGACCAAATGTATTACCAGCCAAGACTAATCATTTTTATGTCCCTACATCTCCCACTCTGTCTTGCAGTGAGTGGCCCCATGTGTCTACTCGATGCTACTTACTTTATTTCCTTCCTCCTAAAAAGCATCAAGTACAACTATGACGACTACGACCACCAGATTGGGACTCAATCTCATTTATCCTGATTTGTTTCCCAAGTGACTATGAAATCATGGGAAAGTAGAGGCCTTCTCAGCTTTCTCCAAATTCCCCTGGAAAAGGAAAATAAGAGAACAAGAAGCCTTTTCTTAACATCCCTGAGTGAAAAGCAAAACATTGACAAAGTAGACGGCGTGTGTGTCATGGATTGAGGTCAGCAGTCCTCTTGATGATCTCTGCGTGCTCAAGGAAGGCAACTGGACAGGCTTGAAAGTCTCAAAGATGTTTCACCTCTCATCCTTGAAAGCATTTCACCTCTCATCCAAAAAGGTTCCCTCAGTTCATAACTCGAAGGAGAACTTTTGAAAAGAGAAAGAGGCGAAACGTCTGAGAATTTCAAGCAATTTCAAGCTGGTCGGGTTGCCTTTGTGCAGCACTTGCAGACACCATGACCCGGATGACTGAGAATCCTCACACACATCCCTCTTGATGATGCCATTCACCTTCAGGGTTCAGGTGCTACATTATATCCCTTGCTGCATTTCTGCTCGAATCGCATGGTGAGATTTCAAAATGCACCCAATATTTCTTCAAAACTAGCCAATTTCAGTTTGAAGAAAACAGGATTTGACAAGCAGTTTGACAGGCCAGACAAAGGTAAGATAAATGCAGGGAAGCCAAAAGAAGTGCCAGAGTAAAAAAAAAAAAAGA
>CAESWR010000246.1:371681-385623 GCA_903171835.1 Mullus surmuletus | reverse complement strand
CTTGGCAACTATAACCATAATCTTAATGCGTTTTTGTCCCCAGGATGTGAGTGCACAAACACGTTTACCCCCCCTCTCCCCTATAACTACCGTCAAACACGATATGTGACTTCACGCAGTTGTCTTTCTTTTTTTTTTCCCTACAAATCCGCGTTTCAAACGAAATCCGTTGCAAAAACATATTGTCTCTTTTTTTTTTTTCAGCGGCGGTGGAGAAACAAAACAGTTGTGCGTCGGAGCGACGTAAAGACACGACAACAAAGGAATGTCAAAGGAGATTTTAATCACAGATTGTGTGGGGGCGCCTATAGAGAGTTACATGTAGACAGCTACAACAGGACTCGGCACACTCAGGCTTTTTATTCATTTAAAAGCTCCTCGGATATATACATTCTGCATGACCGCTGAAATCTCAGATGGAGCATCCTGATGTTTAGAATGATATTTTTTGTGTTTGTGTGGGATGACAAGACACATTTTCTTTTGCAGCTCATTTTACACAATGGAAAAAAAGGATATCTAAAGACTATACACTAGTTTCTGTGCAGACCGATGCTGGTGATTAGACGCCATTTGTTCTTGCGCAATCATCGTGGTTGAAAAGCCTTCTTTGAATGCGAGTTTCAGAAAAAGCTTTGGGAGATTGAATGCCTCAGTGGAAACTATGGAAAGTCATTGAAAATTGGTGGTTCGTTCGTGCACCTTCAAAAGCTGATATTGATTAATGTCTCGCAGGGGAACAATTGCAGCTCGTGGATCAGGCAGCACAGATTTTAAATAGAAACTTATTATGACTTGACATCTCACATAAATGCACATTGTGCTGGATGTTGGTCATGTAACATCCATCCTTTTGACATTTGACAAAGGACCAACATTTTTCATAAACTCCCCCTCCACCCCCCACCCCCGAACAATAATGGGACGGAGTGGCATTAGAGCAGTCTACTCAATCTTTCATTCACTCTTTTATTCTCATATGCATGTGCTATAAAGCTTTGGTGGAGGCCATTCAGAGCCATTGAAAGGATGTAATTGAGAGGCTGGAGTAATACACAATTGAAGTCTTTCACGGGTTTTATGGATCTGAGGCTAATTAATGAAAAATAGAAGCCACATTGTCTCCCATCAAATCCAATCCCATATTCACCAGGGTCCCCATCACCCCTTCACTGGAGCCTAACATTTTAATCATCATACCTCCAGAGCACAAGGCCAGTCCCCTAGTCGATTATTGCAATTCAATTTAGCATATTAATTATAGCCGCCGCCGAAGGGTATGCTCTTCCTTTCTACTTGAGGTGAACCTGCTCCATGTTTTCCTCTCCCAATATGTTTGCTTATCTCAGGCCTTATTTAGGGCATGTATATTCTAGTCTTACTCTGGGATGCCGTACGGTAGTATTAGATCATTATTGTTGACTCTATGGAGGAGATCCCACTGTCCCACTGGTGATTCCTCTGTAGAAGACTAATAACGTCCATGGCGGCCCAACATCAGCCTCCCACCCCCCCCTCCCCTCAGGGGAGCTAAACGGCTTCGAGGGATTCTTGGCGGTATTGTGGACGGCCTTGAACCTCCCTTTTTTGTGAATGAATCTCAGATCGCGGCATTCATTTTTTTCCATATTGTCTCGCTATAAATACAAATACTTCTAGGCCAATGGGAGGAAGCCCAGGACAGCAAGAGGGGAGATAGAGACAGCACTGCGATAATGGAAGACAACGTTAAAACCGGCCTTGACGTGTTGTGCATAATACGTAGCTGTTCGAACGAAGATCCTTGCGCATTGATAAAAACACTTCCTATCGCTTTTGAATTTCCTAAATGAATCTTAAAAAAAGAAAACCTCACCATTTAATAGTTGATAGCCTGATTTGTATACACAGCAGTAACTATCCCACCCAAAGGCAAGTTCAAGCTTTGCAGATTGCAGTGCAGCCGAGACTGCATGATGTGAGGCGGTGATAAAGTGCCCCCACTGTGGGTCTCTCCTTGGTCGATGCAGAGGACTACACCCCCCCACCACCACCACACCCCATCACCCTCCTCATTCCTCTGCCCTGTCGCTGTCCCTGGGCTCCTGGCATTCCTGGCCAGACCCCCTGTCAAATCCCAGAGAAGAGGCAGATGGGCCTGGCTTTTTATGTACTAATCAGGAAGGAATTTGCTCCCTCACAGACACGTCACCTCTGACCCCCCCATGTCTGGTCACATTCATTATTCATCTTCACCGAGGTGAGCTGCCGTAAAGGGGCGAGAGCCGAGCGAGGGGGGGTGGAGGGCGCTTGTCCTTCTCTGCTCCAGCTGCCAGCTCATCCCGGCGTTCAAGTGTCCCTCGGTCCTTCGTGCCAAGGCGGAGGCCCTCGTGTAACATTTAGGTCAAACAGCTGTGGTCTGTGTTGTCCTTTTCCTGCGTTCACTCACTCACCTCATATCGCCTTCATTTCCTTTGCTTTATGGTAACAACTGCGGACAAACCATCTGGGCCGTAACATCAGCGGTGCTAAAAAAATTAGCTGACTTAGGAGCAATCAAGCCAGGAGTCCAGCGAGAACATCCAGGAGGTTATTTCAATATTAGATGGAGGATTTCTGAGTGGTGGCTTCGCAGTCATTATTACTAAATGTCTGAGTCTGCTGCTGCATGATAGAATAATAATTAGCTAATATTGATGAGTTGCAGTGATATTTTCATTAAAAGAGTAATAAGTTGTCATGGGGAGCTTTTGAATTCCTCCAGTCTTGATGACATTGCTGTTATTTTTCATGTCGAACCAACCAACATTTTTACTTATGAATGAATTGTTCCTTTCTTACAAAAGTTTAATTTTCCAACAATTACACAAGTTAACACAAGCTTGTTCTCAAACCGTTTATTTTGACTCGAATTGCATGTGACTCATTCCTGCTGGTTCGGGCCACTCCTGAACTCACTGATATGTGAGGTCTTTTTTTTCCCACAGCACCATAGTGGATACTTCTCCTGCACACTAACCCTGACATTGATTATGGTGTTGGAGCAACACTGCGATATCACATGGGTCCTCACGTCGCCTGCCCTCTGTACCATTGTTCAGTCACTTGACACGCAATAAAAAGCTGCGAGGTTATATAGCAGGAAGGTTGTCGAACAGTCTGTGCGCGTCTTAGATTTAATGTTTGACTTGTTTTATGACCCTCTAATTATTTTCAGAGAGATTGCTATCATACTCCCCTAAAGCATAAAGAGGCCAGCCAGCGACTTATATTCTCTCCCAGTGCGCCCACCTCCTGTTTCTGTGGTGGTGATTATTCTGTTACTGTTTCTGGCCTCTTTGTATTGCTTATTTGTGGGTACAAGACATTCAAATTGAATTTCAAAATGTTAAAAAGTTTCTTCCGTTTCAAGTATTGGTCTTTGGACCACCTGCCTGCCCTTTACTTGCCTGTGACGGTGCTCCTTATTCTTTTGCAACCCAAACTAAATATGTATCATTATTCCAAACAATAAACGTCTTGATCTTGTCAGAATACATCAGTGTTCCCCAGGATCCGGAAGCAGCATGCAACTCTTAAGGCCGTCTGCAATGGTTCCCCCGCAGCTTTGCCAAGAGAAAACTATGGAAATGAGATGAATAACATTTTTTTTAAAACATTTTGTCATCATTATTGTGGGGGAGCAGGATCACACAGAAATTATTGGGCATATTTTCATTGAACTTGATGGCAGGGGGTGGGCTTGGTAATGAACACTACAAATGCTTTGATAATTATGTAAATAATGTCCTGACACTTCTCAGGCGTCATATCATTCAATGTCTGTGTTTTAAGCAGCATTGGATGAAAATATGCAAATTATTTGATAATTCATAGAAAAAATTACATCATGTTATCAGTTATACTGAATATATAGACCAATAAAAAAAATCTATATTTATACACATATTAAGAGGTTTCATAATTATTATGTCATTGAATAGTATTGTACTGTTATGGCAGCAGAGAAATGTCCTTTTTCTTTCTGGACAAGAAACGCTTTCTTTGTATGTGTTGCTGACATCTGCCTTACATTTTTTGAAACCAGATTGGTAAATATGAATCATATATCCTGTTCATTCTTTTGCTATTTTAATTTTTCAAAAGGAATACAAGTCCAACATGCTGCCCCTTAAGACCTGCATGACTATTTTTGGTTCATCACAGTCAGGACAACTTACATTTTAGAACATCAATATTCTCTACTCTCTTGCATCAGAGGGAGACAAATATAAAAGGATTGTAATCAACACAAAGCAATATATATCAGTTGCTAAAAATGCTTCAATGTAATAAGGTCAGCAAGAATCAGAAAAATGTGATCACACTTCTGAAAGGCTAATTCCATATTACGTTCATGTTAGCACACTAATCAATTTAGATTCACCCATCAAGCTTAGTCACATCATTAGGAAGCAATTTTCATTTTGCCGCAGAGTCCATTAGTTGCTTGAGTAACATTGGACTCTAAATTGATGTGCTCAAATTGCATCTGGACTGATTTCAGAACAACAACAAGCACAGAAAATTACATGCAAATGCATCCTTCCATCTAAAACACATTGTCGGCTGCACAAAGCGATGGCGCCAACGCATCAAGCTGAAGCATCTTGAGATTTCCACCGAGTTGATGGACGGCCACAACTTCCCCTTTTTATTGCAGCAGCTCTGGGCAGCCTTACTCTCATTTTTATAGATGAAATTGGCAACATGTATGCTCCACTGAGCATCACAGGAAGTGACTTTCAGCTACCTTACACAAGGTGGGGAAATCAGTGGGGAGCAAGCCATTACAGCTGTGTTGTGGTTCATTTGAGTGCCATGCACTGTGCAAGAAAACATGATCTTTCCAAGTGGCCAGGGGATTCTGCACAGCAGGGTCGCTGGGGAGGAGTTGCCCCGTAAATTACAACTAATTACAGCTTCCATTGAGTTGAAATCCAGCCTGTTTGGGTCTAACAATTGGACTCCGGCACTGGAGGGATTTCAGTCTTTCCACCACTTAAAGCTCACTATGCATAGGCAGCGTTCTGAGACTTAAGAGTTTTTAAATAAGCATCTTATCATGATCTAAGATGTTTAAATGTATATACATGTAGAGCCAACAGACATTAGTCATATTTTTCAGTCATATTTTTCAGTCAGATCTCCACAGATTCCATCCTGCACAGAATTTGTATTCATTATTCTAATATGAATTGTTTTTGAATTTTTGTTTTGTACTTACTCCTGTCTGCTTTGGTTTGAATGCAAGAGAAGCAGATTGTCAGCCCATTAGCAGAATGGTGACATCATACTTAAATGCAAGATTCAAACATCCTTTTTGGCAATTAAAAAAACCCAACACTGATTTATACAGAGCTGAACAAGACACTTGGGGCTGACACCCGTCATTGTAACGTTGAAAAATCATGCACACTTCCTGCACACAGTACAGCTACAACACAGACTTCCACATAGAACACTTTCATCCCTCTCAGCAGATACACTGCAGACTGTCAAAGCGCTGCCACACTGCAACTTTCCAACAGTGACATGCCACCTGAGAGGTAAAGCGCAGGGCGGGTGCACTCCAGATACCAGCACCAGGAGAATGCAGTTTACTGTTGTGTGTATGAGTAACGCTGTGCCCTGCCAGGGCCACCACCTTCCTGCACACACATTTGGTGTATTCTTAAAATGCGTGAAATATTTCTTCATGAGATATTAGCAAAAAAATGTATATTGGAGTGCTAATATTGTTTGAAAATCAGAGGCCTTGACATAAAATTATTGCCTCACTTCTGCTTTGTTTTTAACATAATACTGCATTTTTAGAAAAATAGAAAATAATTATACAAGACTGGACCCTTTGTTCATAACTTGGCATAATGCAAATGTGGTGCAATTCTATCGGCCAAAGGTTGTGGAAAAAAAACAAAAAAACAAGGAAAACTGTAACAACCAAAGCTTTGCTTTGGCAAAATATCTTTGGTTGCAGTCTCACCTGAGAAAACCATGTCCATCAATCACATGCTGCTCTTACAACAGACATTATGGCATTTAAAGCCACACTTTAAACACACAAGACATGCAGCCCAGAGGATGTGAATCTTGTAAGTTGTTTACAGGTATGTTCTCACTCAAAATAAAGTCCCAAAAGCAAAGTGTAAGTGTTAGTCCAAGTATTAAAAAAAGTATTTCTGAGACCGCTGAAACAAATGCTAACAATCACGGTACTGTGGGAAGTTTTTGCCCTGCTGTGTGCAAAAGTGAGGTTTTAAGAGCTGAGAAAAATTAAGATTATAAACCCTGTTTGGATCCCTTTCAAGCCACCAATCAAAACCTTCACAGAACCCAGAGTGACCATAAATCCTTCCTGCTTTTTTAAGAATCATCTCCAAGGAATTGTTCATTGTACTTAAACCACTGGCAGAGAAACAAGACTTCCATTTTCACAGCCCAACTTACTATTACAAAAAGAAAAAGACAAAACAATAAATGTCTCTCATCGCATAGCATCAGACTAACACATTGAACTCCTGAACCCTGATTCTTTCAGCGTGGAGCAGGGATGATTACCACCAGATTCCCCCGCTATGCCCGTCATTGAGATGGTTACATATCACACCTTACCTACGAAAACGGGGGAAATGGTGAAATGGGCAGGGGGTGGTAACTTTTGTGCCAGACACTGGGCTGTGCACACTGAAACTGTGCGCAGTGCCCAATCTTCTCAGTGAGGGTGGCAGACAGAGCGCACATTAACACCTGTGAGACTGGTAAGCCGCAGCTTTGGCAAAGCCTCTTAGACCAGGCCTATGTCATCCATTTTATATGGCACAGGGGTATTTATACACTGCTGCCTCACTGCTGCATTACAGAAGGGGGTGTGTGCTGGTGGGGCGCCATCTGCAGAGATAACGCATGTCCACTCTTATCTTGGCAATGTGTGGTCTTCTCTAAACTTTTAAAAACAGAGGGAAAGTTCTTTTGGGGAGGGGATTATGGCAGAATTCCCATGAGCTCACACATTCCATCACGCAAGCACATTAACAATTCATGACCGATTAGTTGGTCACAAATTCACCAATCTGATGCTTTTATAAAGTTGTCCTGAGCAGCATTCACATACAGAGGCTCTCCAAGATGTGCAATGGACAGATGCAGTTTCTACAAGGGTGAGGCTGTATCACCATCCCAAGCCCTGATACCACCATTACAACCTTGTGATTACAATAATAAACACAATGAACCCCCTGGACTACCGCAAAAGGCTGACCGAAGGAGTAAAATGTACCTATCACAACGATGCACAGGTTTCCCTTGCCATCTCTGGACTGCAACGACATGACCCAACACATAATGCGTGATGGCATTCACAGTAGAATGCATTTTTCTCCAAGAATGTGCAGACATGCCTTTGAAAATGTTACAGCAAGGGCTACGAAAGAGGAGTGAAAGACTTTGGTGAAGATATTCAGAGATTTTCTTTCAATCTATAGGGCCAATAGTGATCATGGAATAGTTAAAAAAGATGCAGAACATTTGTGTTGATATGCTTAAAGTACTAATTCATGTTTTTGTAAATGTATAATTTATTCTCACTATTATTTGAGTAAATATATTGAACCACTGAGTCTGTGTGACAACTAACACCGGTGTCATCCAGCCGCACAAACATCTGCAAAATGAGATACCAAAAATAATCTATAACCTTTTATAAATCGTCTTTGACATCACATATCACCTGGAGTCTCCTGGAGTCTCTACAACACTTTTATTCCAGACTAAGTGTTAGTGTACAACCAACAGGAGACCATTGATTTGTAAAGTCATTTTGATGACATATATGGGGGTTGTTGGGCACACCAATCTAAAATCTCGCCATGGGCTCCGACAGGCCTCGGTTAAAGGTGTTCAGTGGCTTTCCTCGTGTAGGTGTTCTCTATTCCTCTGAGTGCACGAGATTGACAAGCACATTACCAAGTGTGACAGCCAACCAGCAAACTAATTTCGCCACCATTTTCAGCAAGACACACGCAAAACAGCAGAGCCAAAAGAAGCCAAAACATAGATAATTTGGAGCACCAGCTTCAATGAATTTACCCCTGCAAAAAATCGCAGGGAGACTTTCACATTATTTTTATTTTTTTGCTGGAACTACATTTGATCCATTTTTTTCCACTCCATCTCCCTTTGCTGATTTAAATGATGTGGACTTTCATCTTTTTTTATTTTAAATCAGAAATGCCTTCCAGTATAATGCAATACAATTCAATGCAACACAATACAATGCGCTACGAAATACAGCCTCCAAGATTACAATAAAACTGAATCAACACTTACTCAAAACAGTTTCATTAACATTTAAGAGATAGAATAACAATATGATTAGATTCCAGCGCTGTTGTCGGACTGTATTAGCCAGAGGTGAACCTAATATATTGGCAAGTTGCAGTTCACCTAATTGGCAATAGCCATAAAAAAATGGATTGCAATGTAGAATGTCTCTTAAAAGTAGCGTTTTCAGAGGGTTTTATAGTATTTCACTCTACAGCTGTAACTGTAACACTCATTTTTGGAACATCCCGATGTTGATTCCGTCACCCTCTTCCATGCCTCTCTCTGTACTCCACTCTTCACCAAATTAGATCTTTCCATGTGCTGTCTTGTCACTAGCTGGTAATGCAAGAGTACAATTTTACCCAGTGGGATCATTATAGTTTCATCTTATTAGCCCACCAGCAAAAGTACAGAATGCAAGGAAATGGACATCATTACCAAGTACCACTCCCAGGGAAACATAATACTTCTTTTTTCTCAGGCTGACATTAATGATTGGCTTCTTTGTCATGCCATGGCAGACTTGTCAGATGCAGCTCCTATGGAGATGAGAACTACCTTGGGCCTGGCTGAATAATGTTAATGGGATTCTCACACAAACACCTATCACATATATCTTTAAGGAGCTTCACAAGCCACCTTGCCGTTTTCTTACTCTTGCAGCGGCAAGTCGCAAAGCTTAGCTTCTTCTCAAGAAAAATAGATTCCTGCAAATTAAGCATATTTAAAGCTTTCTTCACATTGCCCTGTGTGTGTCTAAGACTCATACATAACACTCTTTGAAAGGCATGCCCTGCTTACACGCCGCTCCCATCAGTCCTGCAGCGTGACACAGGGCCAAATGATGTCACTATTGTGCTGACAGTTATCCAAATGAACGGGGGCGGAGAGGCGACAGTCATGAAGTCTGCCGAGATACCAAGGGAAACAAATAACAAATAAATAAGGTGATAGGGGGGGTGTGGTGTGGCGAGCGCATCTGTGTGGAGGCATGGAGACACAAATAGCCTGCGCTGAAGGAATCTTAGGGGAGATGAAGCGGGCTGCAGCTTGTGCCACATCCATGCAGGGCTGCAGAGAGGAGTAGAGGCTCAGAATGATCATTACAATCATTAAATCGACTTGGCAGGTAGCTGCAGTCAGGTAAGTGCTGAATTCCGCCTGGTATCTGTGGGATTAAGGAGCAACGTGAATTCCTTGTCGATAATTCTTCAAGACAAATAGAAGAGCTCCCTAGACACCGTCCTCTCCAAGACAGCAGGCAGCCTGCACTAATTAGCAAGGGAGGTGTGAAGGAGAAATCATTACTTTATCCACACACTGTGCCCTACATACACCTCTCTCCCCCACAGACACCATCGGTCCAACTCGCATCCATCCTCTACATACAACCTGCGACGAGATGTGTGCAGCTTTCTCTATGAGCGGGAATGTGCCAAGTCTGAGCCTAGCAACAGAAGATGCTGCCACTGAGATCAAAATGGATGGCAAATGGAGGGCCGCTGTTAATGCTGAAAGGGAGAAAAGAGGGGAAGACAATGATGGAGGGGCCGGAGTGCGTGGAGAAGAGTATCACACGAACCACTTGACAAAAGAGGTGGAGGGCGGGGTGGAGGGAAGGGGCATGTGTGTGGACGGCGCAGCGCCATGATACCCTGGGTATAATTATGATAGAATGGCCTTTGATTGATTGTTTGAGCCTGCAGGACCTCCAAAGCACCTCTTTGCTGTGAATGAGGGCTTTGTGGCGATGCTTAGTCCTCCTCCCGTAGACCCCAGCTGGGCTCCTATTCCCAGCAGCATGATTCATGAGCGCCAGAGCTCTCTTCTGACCTGGACAAGCCTGCAGCCCAAACCATCAGGTACGACTCAAAACGGTTGCCCTCACCACAATTAATGAGCTGAAGATGCAGAGGGCAACCCGCCACAGCCACCACCTTCCCTCTATTCTCTAATTTTCAACACTGCAATCACAGCTGTTCCGGGTAGAGTCTCGTAACCGCAGAGGGGGTAAAAACAACGCTGTGGGCTGATCCGGCAAAGAGCAACACTCTCCATATACGGATATAAACCGCCATGGGCTTACTAGTAGGAGTACACAGTGGAGCCAATCGGATTCAGGGTTTGATGCCACAAGTAAAGTGGTGCACTTAGTACATCCTGGCCAGTGTCTCTTGAAGAGCATCCTGAATATTTAACCATGGCTCAATTTTACATACAAGCTTTTAAAGTATGTGATATTTATTTCATGGGGACAGAATGCATAAAAGCTGTGAAAAAGTTTGTCCTGTTGCATCTTCCCTTCCTCAAAAGTGCACTTATATCGAGCAGCACTTTACCAACACAATGCACTTTGTGTTTGCGCCCCCCAAATACATTTCTCTCAAAAAAGCTTAGAAAAGCTGGGGAAAGAAACAGCAAAGAATGCTAGGAGAAGGAAGAAGAGATTTTTGGAAGGATGGAAGGAGAAACCATTTCGCTTGAAGCCTGGCAAAGTTTTTAAATAATACACTCCACCTGCACAGAAAGAAAAACATCGACGCGGTCAAACGGAAGCGACAACTCAGAAAATGGATAACAGTGGTACAAAATAAAACTGTCCTGCAAAAAAGACGCACAGAAATCTAACATTCACGGGTGGCTCACAAGAGCATCTAAGGCAAATGATAGCATTGCACATAAATCCCCCTCTACCACCCACCCACGCAGTCCCCACCCCTGAAAAAAGCGCCCTTTCAGCACATATTCATAAAGGTTCTCTAATGGCTTCCAGAGGGACGAGGGGGCCTTCTCCTCAGACAGACATTTCACAGGCCCACAGGCAGAGCGGAGAAGAGCCAAGAGAAACATATTAAGTCGGAGCAAACGAGACAGAGAGGGCGGTAGGGAGAGAGATAGAGGAAAAAGTGAAAGAGGAGGAAAGAAAGAGAGAGTGATGAAGAAAGAGAGGGAATGTCTTCATCATGACTGGAATAGGAATGACGCCCCACTGGGGTCTATTAGTGAGCCTTTACATACAATGGCAGCTTCACCAACTTCCAAGCGTGGCAAACACCCCCAGCTAGTGTTGGCAGGTGGATTCAGGTTGTTGAGGAAAACACACCTCTTATACACCTCTTACTGTGATGCTGCGCTGAATATTTTTTTACATACAGGACAACTGAGGACAAGATGTCAATGTTGGTCAAAACAAACACTCTAATTACAGTAATCTTGAAGGTAAAATTTGTTGGGATGAAAAATTAAATCAACTTTAAATCTGTTTTGGTTTCACACACTCAATTAGGTGTTCTTCTAGACGATAGCACATTTTGCTGTCTCAAGTTATGTACACATTTGAAATCATGTAAATATTCGTCCATATTGTTATAAAGTGTTAATCACTTAATCAAGTGTTTATCACTTTTTAATCAAGGAACTGCCTTAAACAGTTGTCATTATGTCTATCAGAGTTCTGCTGTCCACCTTGGCCAGTGTCCCTCAACGGAGACCCCAATCAGTTGTGTGGTTTCTCAAGGTTCCATCTTGAGTCCTATTAGATTTTCAATTTGTTTGGTATCTGCTCCCTATTTATTCATGTTATTCATTATTCTTTTATTGTATCTGAGGTTGTACAGCATTTCATACTTCTGTCATTTGATTAAATGTCATAATTAAACCTTGTTGATGCAAGTACAGTTGTGTGTCAGATAGTGGCAGGCCTAGACTTTGTTGGTAATGTTCGCTATAACATACCGTGTTCATACTTTGGTTTGGGTGTGGAGCTCTATTAGCTTTTCCTCACATCATTTCTCGATTGTGACTGACTGGATTTTTTTTCTTAGATTTTTTACAAATGTGAAAACAGAGTAAGTGTGACAGGATCATCAACTGCTGAGGTCAATGAGAAATTCTGATGTATTGTTTCTCTTGAGCAGCTTTGGCACTACAAGACAACGTTAACCACTTCCACACTTGTAAAGTCACTTTCTTTGTAAAGACTAGCTCCTGCATCAGCCTGCGGTTACATTACGTGTACAGTATTTGCACCCTCACATTTACTATTCAGAATGCATCTACACACAAAGCAGAGTGAAAGAACAAGCAAACAAATGACACATTATGCATGATAACATTTAGTCCTGGATCTCTGAGATGTGCTGATTGCAAGTTGGTAAGAAGCTTAAAGTGCCTGGATACAGGACAGCCCCAAGCACACAAAACAAAACAAAACAGCAAGACAAAATGAAGTTACAACTTGTTCCAACATAACTGCCAGGATCTGGGGACCCCCACCAAACACTAATGATTTCATGATTCCATCACATTTATTTTTTTGATGTGTGTCAATTCTCAGTGAATTGAAAAAGTATATATTAATTTCTAAGGCTCTGCAGTAATCTACAGTACACTAATGAATATTGAATTTGAAATACCATTGAAATGAATTCAAGTGTATCCCGAAATAACATATGTGAGGTAGGAAATCATGCTCCATCAAGCTTGGCAGAGGAGCCTGATAGCCCGTGGGAGGAAGCTGTTTAACAGCCTTGTGGTTCTTGCTGAAAGACCACAGAAGCTCTTAATGGCAAGGGATAGGAGAAGTCATGGTGGTTTGAGGAATCCTTGGTCGTTTTCACTGATTTTGAGGAGCTAAGGTGAACCTCTTTTCACGCCATAAAATAATGATATGTGCTTATTATGCAAATACTGTTAACCGTGTGCACCACTTTCACTCATCAGGACACTATTCCATCACCTAAAGCTCCGTTGCGGCTTCTGCTTCACGTAAAGACCTGCTGGGACACATAAAAGGTACAAATCCATAGAAAAACTTTGACTGACATTGAAGCAGCACAATTAGGTTCGGTTCAGCTGTGGAATATGGACCAATTATGGTGAGCCTTAACAATAGTGCATTTACCACTTCTGCCTCCTTGTCGGGGATCAGAGGCAGCCATTAACAATTCCTCATGAACAAAATCCTCAACTCAACATGGTGCTCATTAAAATTGCATTGGAAGGTGCCATTTTCACTTATTAGCTTAATTGCCAGGTCATGTAGATTGGATAGATGACAGTGAAGGTGTCCATGCCAAAGGACGTGTTGGTTTCAGCTGTGGACAGCTGCTCTAGAGTGCAAGCCATCAATTGCCGAGCGTGATTCATACGTCACATATATGGGCCAAATTAAGCCGCAGACAAATTAAATGAGCTTGCTCATAAATTATAGGAAAGGAATGTGGGCACCCCGATATATCATTGCAGGGCTAGTCATCAATCACTGCAAGCTTGGATCTTAACTTCCCATCTCGCATAGAGCTGTGCAGGTTACTCTCTCATCAACTCTCTTGTCCCCTCACTCTGAGATGAAAGCCCGGCATCACTTCTGGTGTACCTGCTCACCTCGCAGTCTCACGAAGCTCAGTCTTGCTTCATTACTCTGCTTAATTCCTGATTGAACATTTGAACAGCGTGCTCTCTCCTAATAAGCTCTTCATAGGAAGTAATGAGGAATCTTTAAGAGCGAAGCATGAAATACTTTTGTCTTTTAGGCATTTAGAAGGACAAAAACGCATGTATTGCATTACAATGAGGACAAAGAAACTGAAAATCTACA
>CAESWR010000246.1:338361-357430 GCA_903171835.1 Mullus surmuletus | reverse complement strand
TACAACAATCACTTACAGAGGGGTGATGATGAGGAATGTTGTCATTGTAGAAGTTTCCCTTAGAAATGGAGCTTGAAAAACAGAATAATTTAAACTTTAGCCACTGCTCTGAAGCAGCCTGGTCGAGTGAATGGAACTATCACACACTTTTATGATGCTTTCTTATTTTTCATATCATGGAAAAAAAATGATTAGGAACTTCTACAATGGCACCATGGCTCCTATTATCATCCTACAATGGGATTATTACCAATGTTTTTTTTCTTCCTTATTATCCAAATACATCACACCTTACAAAAGATGAGCTTTCTTAATAAGAAATACCACATGACTATCATTTGTAATCACATCAAATATCTCCTACGATGGAGGATGGACTATTAAACAATGACTAAAGTAAAAACAAGCTTTCATGTCTGTACAATATTTATCATAGTAGGACAAAAAAACAAAAAGACCTGTACTCCCTTTGATATGCAAAGCAACCACAACAAAACAGGGTTATTCTGTCATTGTATGGTGAGAACAATTTTCAAAATAAACTTGGCACATGTTAAAAAAAGTCAGTGGAATTATTCAGAAGAGTTGTTGTCACTGCTGCGTTGTCATTTGTTTGTGTGTTTGTTTGTTTGTTTTGCAGTATCCAATTGGAAGGTGAAAATAAAAAGTAATGTCACGCTGACGTTGAGCCGGCACGGGTTTGATACCCAGCATGATAATGTTTACATGATATTCATTGCTTACATCTGTACAAATGTGACGGCAAAGGGCGTGCTGTGATTAAAAAGAAAAGGAAATCACTGCCTTCGATGGCACATCTCTATCTCGGCTGTGTACGACACACATCCTTTTCATACTCCTATCTATGCAGAATCCCTTATGCGGAAACCTCATTTTCTATGCTCGCTCTCTACGACTGCGCCAACCTTATATTCTGGGGGAGAATTATTGTCTCCTTAAATATGCAGACTTCGCAGAGCATTGAGGATGCACCTTGAGCCGAGATGATGTGTAAAATTGCATTTTTAGAAAGCATGCAGACTGGGACGGAGAGGCATCATGAAACAGACACATCACAAGCAGCAACTGGCAGATTGTTTAAATGAAAAATCTGCATCCTTTCAGCCCAGGGATTCAAGCACACTGAATCCCATTTTGCCCGAGTTCCTGTTCCGATTACTGAGTTGGCATGGCACACGCGCACACACACACACACACACACACACACACACACACACACACACACCCACACCCACACACACGCGTGCATGCGTGCGCGGACAAGCAAAAGCCTGCAGCAGAGTCGTGGTGGAGGAACTTGTGTGGTGGTAAAAGGGTCACTTATGCCATTAATGCTGGGAACGGAGGGGCATTTGGAGACTTCACTCGCTAAGACAAGCATCATCTTGTCTGTTTTGCCCCCTTCAGTGGATTATTCTGGTTATGCCCACTCTCTCGTGTGGATTTGCCGGCTGTTTTTAGTAGCATCAGCTTACAGTTTAGGGCAGTGGGGGGACAGGGCCGCCCCTCGGCATGAATATATGAATAAGTACACACGAACGACGCTGTTGTTGACTGCGGCTGCAAAGCTCATGGCAACTTCTCAAATATTTAGAACATGAACACCAAGTATCAGGTATTTGTTTTCACCGCTGGAAGCTTCATTAGGTGGTTAGTGAAGTATTTTCTCCGCGGCAGCAAAAACCGTCTTCATTACGAGGGTTTTAAAACATCCTAAAACTCGTCAATCTTTAAGCTGTGGATTTCCTTGGTAGATTCAAAGTGCTTTTTCTTCCCCCACAGAATTTCCAATTCATGTATAAAATACAGCCTGAGATTCGTATTAGCCTAAAAGCTTGGTGCATTTTGTTCTGCGATATAAGTTCTAAATGTTCAATCTGTTTTTAAGATGTAGAAGATTAGCTCTGTTGTTCAGTTGGAAGGTTTTTTTTCTCTTTTTCTAAATGGAATGCTTCTCTGAGAAAATCCTCTCACTTTGTGAAACTTCTTTTTTCCAATATCGCCCACCAATCTTCTTTTATAATTTAATTTGAAAAGCCAATGGTGAGGGGGGGGGGGGGATGCAGAAAACCATTTATGTTTGTTTTAAAATGTGGAACAGCAGATGTCATGGACTGAAATACTTTTGATTTCATGTGAATGTAAAACAGATTGAAATCTTTTTTTTCTTCCTTAAATGCTGTCGTATCCTCATATAATCAAACATGGGGGGTCTCTCATGTTTACAGCATTAAAGTCAAGTTGGGATCAGCACCTTGTAGGCATCTGGAGCTAAAAATAAACAGCATCATAGCAAAATGGAGATCACACTCTCAAGTTCTGTGAGTCAGATATGCTGACATATTGGCGCAGACATGGGCCGGGCCCTCGTGGCTTTGTGGCGAATATATGAAGTAAAAGGAATCATGTAGACTCGGGGTACATTTACTATCAGGACATATTCCGAATGTTGGTTGGGATTGACAGAAAAAAGGTTGTATTATATCATAACGTATTAGCCGGGGATATCAGCTCTTGTGATGTGAATGATAGGAACACATGATGATGCCGTCCACAGTGCATGTTTCTTTTCAAAGTATAGGTTTTCACAAAAACTCATATAAATCGACAGGCTTCCTCCTTTGAAGCAACAGCAGCATCCTTTTTTTTTGCTGCAGATTGATCAAAACTTCTTGAAGATAGAGAGCTATGAGAAAGTAATAAATATGTAAGGCATCAGACAAACGGCATGGAAATTCAATGTTTGTGGTTCTTATGCTAGTAGGATTCCTTTTTCTATGTTGTGTGCGTGTGCGTGTGTGTGTGTGTGTGTGTGTATGTGTGTGTGTGTGTGTGTATGTGTGTGTGGATGGGTGGGTGCGCCACAGTGACGGGCGGTCTTTTCTTCCTTCAGTTGTCTTCCATGTCTCCTCCTCGCAGGCCTCTTTGGCACTCATCTAGCGTCTTGCGGCAGGCGCGGACGATCATCGCGCTGGGTGACTTGCGTTGTGGCGGGAACGAGACCTTTCGAGGACTGCACGGCGGTTGTCTGATCAGAAGAAAAGGAAGGGGGGAAACAAAATCAGAAACACAGAGTAAGACTGAGAAAGAACAAAACAACAACAAAAAACGTTACATTGATCCATACTGGCGTGCAGGAGTGTTGGCTAAATGAAAGCCTGTATAGAGAAACTGAGGGAAGCAGAGAAAAGAGACGGGGAGGAAGAGGAGAACCAACGTGAAGCAAATGCGGGCTGACTGCAAGCAGAACAGCAGGGGAGGACGGAGACACACAAGAAGCTGCTGGAGTTTAGATGCATCTGACTAGTGTCATAGTAACTCCATTCAGCTCCTGATCCGGGCTTCCACTCAAGAGCCTCTCAACCAATTCTCACTTTAGAGACACCGCCGACGCAGCAAATGCACACACGCTGGCAGAAAAACGCGCAGACGCACGTTAGACGGCATTAGAATGCAACGAGGTGTCAAACATGTGTCACTCCGCCTCGGCAGCTGCGGGCGATGAGACCAAAAAGCGGGGAGGTAGAAGTTCCGACGCGGGCGCCGTCCACCTGCTGATTAGCGCGCGTTGTTTGTTTCGAGGCGGTCAGAGAGGCGCGGCCCGTCGCGCTCTGCTGCCAGTGCGCTGACAGAGTCACACAAACACTGGTGCTCCGGCAACCGTCCGACCACGTCTGCCCAGAAATGCCCCCGTGGCACCCGCCAGGCAGCCAGGTGGCAGGTGGGGCCGGGCGCCACCAGGAAGCGCAGCCATGGAGATGACTGCAGGCACACCCACGCAGGACTCCCCGGCACTTCCGAGCCGCTGCCACCGCCGTTGCCGCCACTGCCGACGTGCCCATTACTCAGTGCCAGCTGTAGGGTGCCAGACGTCCCGGGCTGGGCGTTGTTTAATGGCACTCGCTCCATCCATCATGTCAGGTAATGAGCTGAGAGTGACTGTGATGGCTAGCAACACATACACAGACCTACACACACACACACTCGAGCATCCACTCCCGCCATCACAGCAGAGAACAGAAAGCACTCCCTTCTTCAGATTGGATACGAAGCAACATGCAGATGGTGCACAGGAGGGGAGAGGGAGGAAGAGGGAGGGATGGAGCCGGAAGAGTGAAAGGAAGACAACTCAGGATGTTTGGGGAAAAAAAAGAGAAAGGGGAGTTCCTTTTGCATAAAAATATTTGGAGTTGCGTGTAAAAGTGTCGCCGCAACTCTTCTATACTCTCAATTCTACATCTGCGGGTGTTTCAGTCGGCTCGACTCCCCTTTCAGAGCAAACAGCCATGGACGCAAAGAAATGAAAGAATGAGGACTAAATTGAGGAGAGATTTTGCGTAATTTAATTTACATCCACCCAGTGTTCTTTAGCCCGAAGTATATCTGAGCCGCATGAAAAGCAGAAGCAGGAGAATACAGTCATTCTGCCTCTAATGTGGGCTCATGTTGAAAGCATCTTTTAGTGTAAACAGCGCTGGGGGGAAAAAAGGCAACAGGAATGATCAAAGAGAACAAAAAATAAGGTTATAACATCATCATTACAGTCACAGGAACAATCCGGCAAAAGAAAGAAAAAAAAAGATACAAATTACAAATGTGAATAAAGAGTACACCTTTTCAATGATGGTGCAACATATATTGTACCTTTCAGAACCCTCTTTTGCAAGATAATATACAACCTCACCTTCTAAAACATAATGAATCAGGGCTTTTACTTTTACAAACATCAATGGGGAACCATCAGTTTGCTCTCAGTCCTCACAGAGGGTGATAAATCCCACCATAAATCCATGAATCAAAATGTAATCGTAAAAATGCTCCTCATTTTATATTTATTTATACTCTCAAAGTCATTTACCATAAAAATCTAACCTCCCCAAGACCACCATAATTTGTCTTGATTAGAAGAGTCGAGCATGGACGTGAAAATCTTGCAAGCATATTACTTTGGCACAGGTAGGAGCTGTGTGATTAGTTTCTCTCTGCCAGTAAGAGAAAACACAGAAAAGTGCACGAAACTCAACTTGTGTGTGTGGTCCCTTTAAGAGGGAGGGGTTGTTTACCCAGAAAAAGTGGTACCTTCTGCCAGCTAAAAGGTAGAAGCCTCAGTGATTTATTTAGCTTAGCTGATGCCGGCATGCTGTTAACACTATTTTAATGGCTGGAAACTTATGAAAGCACTGGTGAGCCACCAATCATTCCCATTTATACCCCTATATCGTAACATAAACTGTAAAGTCCTTTATATGATATTTTCTACCTTCATATTGCATCAGACAACTATCTGCTATATGAAGGTGTCGAGTCATGGCGCCCATGGTGCAGCGAATGCTAGTGCTGCGTAGCTCAACATTTGACGGACAGAGACTCTCCAAAACCTGTTCCCATGCCAAACATTATTCAAATAAAGACAGAAGCCAGGAGTCAACATTAGTTTGGCATGGAGAGCCCTACCAGCTGCTAAGACTAAAGCTACAGCCATTGGAGAGGTATGCCCCTTTGTTTTGGTCTGAAATGCTGGTGCTCACCGGAACATCTAGTGGCAACCTTTTGTAATCAGGCTCTGTTAAGAAGGGTAGATTTGAAAGCATATTGACATTAAGTTAATATAGTGACTGACCTTAGCTAGACTGTTCACTTCTACAAACTCATTTAAAAGAAAACATGCAACTTCAGCGTAGAAACTGTGACATATCGTTCTGCCTACACAAAAACTAGCACAGCCCAAAGAACTCTAATGCAGAAGCTCTACGATACACACAGCACTGAAGCCAAGCAAGCAAGCCAGTGCTGTCTGAGTTGCTAGGGAGATGTTGATAGGTAAGTGTACATCCACACGCTCTTATTTGCCTTCCAGCATCTTTTCTTTGTTTCATTTTTTTTGAGGTTCAAAATAGATCACTGTAAAATGTTTCCATGCATAATGCATTTAATCCACTCCATTTTGATTTAGCGAGCAGCTGTCTGATGTGCAATTGCTCATTGGTTTTCTTTCATCAGTGAGTCGATGTTTGAGGATGTTTCCGGTTGGCAGATTGCTACTTTAAGTCAAACGGTCGGAGTTTGTTATTGATCAATGCTCATATTTTGTTTATTTTAAAGTAGCTGATTACTTTGGGATTCCGCCACAGCAGCATTGGAGCTTTTCTCCATCACCCCTCCCCTCCCAAAAGTGCAGGCGATTTGATCCACTGTTTCCAGCTTTGTCATTTGAGTAGATAGCCTGTTTGCAGGCTGTTTAAACAAACAAACAAAAAACCAAAGTCCCTAATGTGGCTACTTGTTGACAGCCTCCAAGAACAATGCAAAACAGAAGGCGTCTTTTTCAGTGGAATAAGAAATGAAAACTGCCCTTCTGAGGGCAATTGCTTCTCGTCTAACTGCACAAGTACATGGGAAAGGTTTCGTCAAAGACTTTGCATAAAAGGAGAGAAACTTCTAAGAAAATACCATTTCCCATCAGAGGATCCTTGAACTGAGAGCTATTGGCTTCTCATAAAGACTTTTCTGTTCCCATCTTCAGGTGCATAAAAGCCCATCTTTTTCTACCCCACATCAATCTATCACAACAATTGAACAAACAGCAGCCATTTCTACTGGGGGGGAAGACATTACTACTCGCCTCTACTGAATTGAAAGCGCATGTACACACACACACACACGCACGCACACGCACACATACAGATAGACAGGGAAACAAAGTGAGACTGGGGAAAAGGAGGACAGATCTGCACAAAAGACAAACTCTACAGGGTTTTTTTTCTCGTTGTAGCACTGATTGTAACTCTTTCTACTCGCATTGGTTTTGATGGCTTCCTTTACCTGCTTCTCCCGGAGGTGACATCTTTTCCGAATTACAGTAGGCACGACACAGAGGAGCACAAGAACAGGAGAAGACGGTTGACAAAAGAAGAGCAGGTATTCCATGTTACAGCAGGGAAATGTTGGCATACTAGAACTTAATTAAATGCCGGCTGGCACCGTTTCCAAAAAACGTTACTAAATGCATTGAGGATTTCGATGAGGTTGGGCAGATGGAGGGGGAAGTCGCTAACACACAGCTCCACTCTGTTTCTCTCGCGAAACACACAGAAGAAAATACATTGTCACTTAAGTGTTCAAGCAGGGCACGAGAGAAACGGCTCAGCGTGTTGCTCTGAAGCAAATCACACACGCACACACACACACACACACTTCTTCTGACACACAAGCATTCCTTTGCGTGTATATCATGATGATCCCTGCCACAAGGGAGAGGCTCTGAATAAGACAAGGGTAATAGCAGGAGGAGAGGATGCCAAGATTACTAAACAGCTAAAGCAAAGGCCTTAAGCCGGCACAGTCAACTCCAACCTTCTCTTGCCGGTCTGGAGAGCCTCCAGTGAGATGTCATTTCATGTCACTAGACGAGATGGAGCCGTGGTTTTCCCTGGTGCATTCCCCAAAAGAGATTAAATATCATAATGACTTTTGTGCCGCTGTCATCTTTCGCTAATTACGTGGAATTACATCATGATAAGGCTCTTTGATCTGCAAAAGAAGGAGAGGCTGCCACTCATCTATCAAGCCCATTCTGCATGGGACGCGCTGAGGAATTGCCGCCCGGTGGCCAGTATAAACAGGAAGACTTTTTGGAGGGATTATGCCATGTTGGTTAAACATCATCTGGGGTAGTATCAGGCTCGGCAAACAAAGCACTCAAATTCATCAAGGCCACAATAACAAGGTCAGTTTCACGTAATCACCGGTGATGTGTGTAAATAGCTCTGAAACCCCCCCCCCCAAAACAAACACTGTGCATAGCCAGGCGGGACTGACGCTGGATATACAGTGTGATATCTCTCCCAATCAGGCATCAACTGTCTCTTATGCTAAACAACCGCGCCGGAACGCGACTCCTCCGACATGTCACTTCCTTTTCGGCGGCTCTCTTCCTCTCTGAATCACTCTGCACTTCATATTTTGATGAGCTGAAACATAATAAAGGTGATTAAATCTCTGCTCGACACGTCGTGTTTGCCTCGCTGTCGAAAGGGAGAGCATCTGTAGCTCCGGCAACAGCAACAGCCGCAACCCTCTATCACCTCTTTTCATCTCCCCCCCCACCCCTCGCGTTTCCCTCTGCCAGCCTCCGAGCTACAGAGTAATGGAACTCCCTACACAGAAACAAGATACGGTGTATAAATGGGATGCAGAGGGAGAGAAGCTATTTCTTCCTACTGAAAGTTATGGACCAGGTATCGCAAAACTACAGTTGTGGCAAACACAGCTCCTCGTTCCGTGGTAAGAGTAATCACCCCAAACAAGGACCAGGGGAGGGAAAAATAGTCCAACAGAAGTATAGGTGTTCAGTCGTGGAGAGCTGGGGGAAAGAGGGGTGGGGATGGGGGGTGCATTTAAGACGAGCGGGTGACCCTCTATTTGATGCTATCATTCATTGATTTATCAGAGTGAGCTGAAATGTATAGCTGGCAATGAAGATTAAAGGGATTAAAAGCACCACCTGCTTTCTTCAGCTCCTGTGCTAAATATACCGGTTTTCCTTTACTTTGAACATTTATAAAATGTTCACCCGTATAAGAGAATATTTTTCCTTCCATAAAGAGGACAATTTTCACTGCTGGAATTATACCTTTTTAACATGGGTCATCATGTCATGGTTAAACTCGGCTATCATGAAGTAACAAAAATAAAAAGAAAGATTTTCTTTTAAACTTATTTTTGCCAAATGGTATTTCAAAACGGTTTTCCAAATCTTGGCGTGGAACTTCTTAATTTGCACTCTTCTTTTTTCCTTTTCAATTTTTTTTTTTTAATGTGTGTCCCACAATGATGAGAAAGTAATAATGTGCTATTAGCAGCACAGTTATGAATCATCCTGCAGCTCCATTCCAAATAGTATTAACACCATGCAACTAAAATATGGCAATTACGTTTTTGCATACAACCACTAAGTTCTCCCTTTCTGTAATGTAAAATAATGAACACAGAACTTTTCTGTGCCTCAGCTGTGTGTAAACAAGCGATTTAGTTGACTCCAACACTTCATCACTGAATACCAGTCTTTTAATTGAGTCTTTTATCTAATTTACCATATCGATGTATCCAGTTTCTCTCATTCTGCCTGACCAACATTTTCATCTACTGATTTCCTATATGTCCCAGGATGACTTTCAAAAGTTCCCAGGGTAATAAATGTGCTGCTGTGATTTGATCCTGATAGTAAAAATCCCAGCAGCCCTATAGCGCCCCTGCTTCTGTATATAAATGTGTTGTGCCTCTGACTCATCTGGAGTTTTAACATTGGTGTTATGCTGTGATGCATTTGCAGCAAAACATTTCTGTGGATTACCTTTAGCCATTTTTTTCTTTAAAGTATCGCCTCAAATGAAGGGAGTGTACAAATGCCAGAGGAGATGAGGGGGCTGCAATCCGGTGCTTGATGCGTTCCGGTGTGTTTTCTCACAGGCAGAGGCGATCAGAATGGCATGACAGAGGTAAATGCCTAAGACAGGCCTGGATAAACATACTGAGGCAAGATACTGAAATTCTCCCACTCTTTTTTTCCCCTCTCTCCTTTGCTTGTACACACTACTTCTCTTTGTGTCTTTCTTTTTTCTGCTTCTCAATTTCCTCCCCCAACCCTTTTCTACTTTTCTCTCTTAAATCCCCCCTTATTACGGACATTACCTCCAATGTTTGCTGCCGAACGCTGGCCACTTGCGATTTGCGGACACCCGGGAGGCACAGAAAGCAATCAAAGCGGTAACAACAAATTTCGACTCTAAATGGACACGAGAACCTCGCGGTATTCAAATGTGGCACACATGTATACAAGTTTGCGTTCTTGCCTGACAGCTTGTATACATAATTTGGAGGTGGACCGGGCCTAACTGGAGGTCTGCTGAGATAACCAGTAACAAGGGGGAGGTTTGCAGATGGCAGGGCGGTCATAACAAATGCAATCACTTCTGACAGCATAAGGATGTGGTTAATCTTTCCAGGTCTCTATCACCACTCTATCTCGGCGGGTGCTGTGATGTGCATGGTCGGTAATACTGGAGACTGACCCAGATAGTGAATACAGCCATTCGTTCCCCCGACGGCCTCTCACGACTTTCCCTCCCCGAATTCCATTTACGTTCCAGACTCCCATGAACAAAAACTTTCACTCAAAAAAAGGGCATGCAGGCTTTTCTTTCTTTATTTATTTATCTAGTGCCAGCCGTACTTGCCACTTGTCTTTTAAACAGCACCATCCCGTCTCTTTGTGCTTTTATTGTTCGACATATTGTGAATAAATGCAACCTATTTCCTCCCATCATGCTTCCCAACAAAAGCCTTTAACAACCATGCTGGACAAAGTGTACTCACTGAATGCTGAACAGAGCAGGAAATCAAAGCACATGTACATTTTTTACATTTAATAGAAAGAGTTGATCTTATCGTCGGGTAGGATTTCACAGCATCCCAGGAAAAAAACTGCTGAAAAAAAGGTGGTTCTGTGTGTGTTTTTTTGCATGTAAAACCTGTGTGTGTGATCCAATGTCCTTGAAGGTTGCCAAACACTATTCAGACTTTTGATTGAAAGCAACATGCCTAGCAGAATTGTGGAGTCCCTGATTGCCCCCCCCTTCACATATCTAGGATTCAGTGGAATCATCTGCACAATGTCCCATTGGCATTCAGGGATGCAGAGGAAGCACACACAACCCAAATGGACAGTTATATGAAAACAATTTTGCGATCGATCAGCGCCTGAGGCAAAACTCCCATTCATGACGATCCTCTCAGCAGTCATGTTTCAAGAGGCAGGCCTCAACCTAAGTATAACCATGAAAGAAAACAAATACCCTCAAGAGTAAATAAGACTGCTAAGCACTGCCCTCCTGTTTGCCTCCTGTGTGAGTTCACTTTATACTTTGACATTATCTCTTTGCTTTGGAACAACTCACAATGATCATGGGCTTAGGAGTTGAGTGGTATCAGGATGTGCGGTACATTACATGCTGTACAGGGAGGGGAAACATTCTCTGCTGCTTTTTAACATTTAACTCCTTTGCGTACTCACAACACCGGAGTGGATTTTACATGTGGCGGCTGTCACGCCGCAGAGTGACTCTTATGATTCGGGGCTTCACAAGCAGCCCGAGACTATGACCACAAGGCATGCGGGAGCCACTGAGAGCACAGATGGGGCTGCGAACAAAAAAGTCTGGGTTTCGCAGGCGTGAGCCAGGAGAGAGAGTAATCCATCAGGCCAAGGCACACTGGTGCCCAAGGGGGCCAGTCACTGATCCTATAAGACTGATTGGGCCTCGGTGGGAGGCCAGACCCCCTGACTACATTGACATCAGTGTCTGGCTTGCTCCACTGAGGCTTGATCTCAACTGGACCGAGCCAAAGCGGTGACCTGCTTCCGTTTGGAAGCTGTGGAGGCTGATATCTAGATCACAGATAACATCCTACAAAACCATGTTCTATAAACTTAGTGGAAATTCACGGACTTCCCTTTAGATTGATGTCTCAAATCTTCAACAGAAGAAGTGAGCAAACAACAGAATGTGCCGTTTTAATTAATCTACAAACTCAGTTATATTTAGACGATACTGTATTGTGCCTACACTGCATTGTGTACTGTAGTCACTCAAGTGTAAAACTTTTGATGAAGTGATAGGAATCTAATTACTTTATCTCATAGTCTTTCGTGCGGAGGAGGTCAAAGACAGGATCAGCCAGACGAGCGGATGGAACCTGTGGCAGCCAAGGCAAGCCACATGATTGACAGGTGAATGAGTAGACAGAGAGATAGTTAGACAAATGGAAGCTAAGATATAGTTTGACAGACAGATGGGTGCGTAAATGGATGGTTTGGCAGCATGATAAGGTAAATAGGCTGATGGATCACCAAACAAATGTGGGAGGAGGAAGGAAGAGAACAGAAGAGGAGAAAAGAAAAGAACGCCTGCCTGCAGACAACAAAAGATAGGAAGCCAGATAGCCTGATAAACACAGATGGATTGTGTTGATACACAGGGAGGTGGGGCGAGATCGATAGATTGTTTTATTCTATTTGCTTGGCAAACTGGAGATTTGATGTGGCTGGTATCAAAGCGATCTGTTTCTGATGAAGCCAGGCGTGACTGTTACAGATGGCGAGATAGCGACACATCTCAATCTTTGGCTAGCCCCTGAGCAGTCTATCTTAGCTGTGGTGCTAGCACCACCTTCAGTGGTTTCAGCACTTGGGCGTGTTTTCAAACCGACTCTGTCTGCTGCATCATTCTCTATGAATTAAAATCCCCCCACATTAAATTAGTGAGCAGAAACCACAAGGTGAAATATGCATTAACCCCCAGTTAATCCAGCCTCTTTTAGCTGCAAGTAATAAGGGCTGGATGTCTTGAAATGGAGAGAAGGTGGAATTCTTTGCTTCCACTCAGATTTGAGCAAAACAAAATGGATGCCCTGACAACCCAATGCCTCATTACTGCTTCTTGCGTTTATCATGTCAAAATGGAAGACAAGGGTATGAGAAGTTTAGAGGCAAGGGCTCTCCTAGTTAGAAAGGTGGCTTCTCTCTGTGGCTGCTTGAGGGACATGGGGGTGCACGGCAACAGCCTTGATGAGTGTTGCAGGGCTTATAATAGACAGGAAAGGCCCAGAAAGCATGCCCTTTAGAGGTGCAGCATCTCTCACTGTCTGACAGCTTACAGGGCCTTGGCACCACAATGACACCTTCACAGCCTGCTCAGGTTGACACACAAACACACGCACTCACAGGTGCATAATGCTCAGACACATATCCTCAGAAACACAAATAAGTCTGGCAGCACGCATGCAGAATTACACACAAACACACATGCACAAATACGCATGGACACACACAGAGTAATCCATTTGTGATGTGGAGATAATACTTGACAGGTGGAAACTCAGCATCCTGCTGACAGTATTAATACTTATAAAACAAGCCAGGCTATAAAAACATCCTGCATTCACTGCAAGAAGGGGGTTGGGGTTATGGAAACAAACATCTGTTTGTGCCATGTTAAGAAGGCAGTTGAACTCCCTCACTGTAAACAAAAATATAGCTAAAGCCCCATCTCTTGGAATAGCGTTGGCTTTCTGTCAGGCCGCATGGAAGGTAAAGAAGAAACGTAACTGGTTTCTGTAGTGTGAGCCTCAATCCAAGTACACAAGCAGAGGGATCAGTGCTGCCCACCACAACTCATGCCTTTTTCATATTATTCTGTCATATTATTCGTTTTCCTGCATAGCCAGAGCAATTGATGGGTTCATCAGAAAACATACGCATTTAATCATTTAAGTGAGCAAAATACCACTTCCTATCGAATGGAGAGATTTCAAGTAGCTGAATGAACAAATATAAAAATACACTGCAGATAAAGTATATACAATGTGAATAAAAATACAGACAGGGAGTATCCTTTTCAAAAAAAGTAGTGGTCTTTACATCGGCTGCTCAAGAATTCAATTTAATCTACGATATGTGATTGATCATAAAATTCAGTCACAAATACACTAAAGACAGAATTCTACAAAGTTGTCTAGTGGCTGTCTTCAATTGGAACTTTTCCACCAAATCCGTGGCTTTGGTTAGACATCTCGTGCAAGTTTAACAGTAACAATCCATGCCGCCGTCCAATCTCAGGATACTCTAGGACCGCTTGCTGCTGAAGCTGTACCCGAGTTAATAAAACATGATGTTGTGTGTTATTTATTTATTATTCCCCTTTTTGATGTATCCCAGTGTGCAGTGAGTGTTGGTGGAGATCATAGAAGGCTTTGCAAGCGAACAGCCTTGCTCTTTCCTCAATGCCATCACCATCAGACCCATTTGGCCATGTGAAGACGCTCCCTTCTGTTCACATGGGGGGGAGGGGGCAGGGACGGTGTGCCTCCAGAAGACTTTTCACTTTCTCTTTTAAAATAAATCATTCATGGAAAGAGATGCTCCCCCATGTACACAAAACACCACAACCCATTCTGTGATGGGCTACACTTTGCTACCTTCATGTTTTTACTTGTGTATCGCCTGTGTGGCTGTCAACGGCAGTTTCTATGTACATGGGTGAGAGCACAAGTCAGAAATATAGGCACTGTCTGTGGGTGTACATTTTTCTTATTATTGTTCCCTCCATAATATACAAATATCTGTATGGTCCTCACCAGAAAACAACCTATTTTGACAGGTTTTTGCACAAAAAAGAAAAATCCTTCCCTTAAATATTTTTGCACCTTTAAATAAAAGGTTGTAGAAGCAATTAGCTTAATTTCTGTGTGCTACAGTTGATTCATTTATTTAACCACATCTGACACTCTTTCTCTAAGAGCCATACGTTAACTACAACTTGAATGGAGCATGTTTCTGCATGAATGTGCCATTCTTATTATGCGCTTATACGTATGTGTTTGTGCGTTTTGCGAAGGTTGTAGGTTTCTTTTGATCGCCCGCAGGTTGACTACACATACCCGCAGACCAGACATCTCAGGCGACAATGGATTCAGCAAGGATGAAAAATTCATCTGTCCCCTTCACTTATTCATCAAGGAGGAAGATTTTTCTGCAGGGATGCCCTCAAGAGATGCAGCGCTCACATGCCAGGCGGCCCGCCGCCACTTTACCCACAAGGTTTTCAATAAAACAAGCAAACAACACAATTCCAACACCTATAAATAACTTAATGTTCCTGAATAAAGTGCTGTACACGGACCCCCTCACAGAGGCTACTCATCACACTTTAATGGGGCCCTGTACTGGCCAAAGTTATTTCTCTCCTCCCTCCCTCGTTCCTTACTTCCTTTCCTCCCTCCTTCTCTCTAGTTTTCTTTCTCTATCTTTTAGCGCGCAGAGCAGGTAGCTGATGCAGGAGAGGCATTCAGAGCATCATCATACCATCACCTGGCTCAACACTGGTTAAGATACTGTGCTATCTCTTTCATGATTTATGAGGCTATCAAAATGCGCTTTACACCCCCACCTCCTTTTCTTTCTCTCTCTCATCTCTTTCAAGCAGCCGCGAGAAAACACAAACATTTACATGCAAGCACACACAAACTCCTTGAGTATCCTTCCAGTTATTTTCCCTCTTTCTGGAGACAGGTTGTTCACAGCAGTTTGAACATTCAGAGTGGTGGCTCGCCAGATGCTTGGGCGTCTGTCAACGTGGCGCTATTGTTAGCTAGTTTTTGATGAGATTTACATGGCAGAAAAGCCATCAAATAAGATATACTACTGAGAATACGAAAAGAGATCACACCTAATCCGCACACCTGCGTCTTGGCAGTGCTTTGTCTCGTTGCCATCCAGAATGACAAACACACACACGCAGGCAGACACGTAATGGGCCCACCCACACCCACACAATCAGGACTGCAAACTTTTGAGTGAAAATCTGAGTTATGCAGCAGCTTGAGTCTGATTTAGATTCAGGTTTTCCTGGAGCTCAAAGGCTCACAATTATCGTACTTGTTAAAAAAATAAAAAATAGAAAAAGAAAAAAAAGACCAAAAAAACAAGCATAGAAGACATTATGAGTCAAAAATACTGACGAATTGGAGCACTGCACTGTAACTTGCTTATCCAATTTCTCTTATCCACCACATAAACTAAAATAGATGAGAGGATGTACTCCAACCAAAGGAACCTTTTGGGCCCAGGCTATCTCCAAGAACGTGATCTTTATCATTCTTTAAGTTTAAATGTGGAAAAAACACACGCACAGAGTCAACTTTTAGCTTAAGATTCAGTTCCTGGGGCATCGTCCTTTTGGGTACTATTTGGCTGCAGAGGCCCATTTCACCTTTTCTTGACTGATATGCGCGTGCACACACACGCAACCGCACACATGCACGGGGCACTTCAAACCTGTGCTGATTAGAAAAGAACTGGGTCACTTGTGCCCTCGCTAGTGGTACTTTCTGCTGTGGCCCTATAAGCCCCTCGGTTACCTAGAATCCCTTGGCATCCATGTCAGAGCCAGGGCCCGCGGCAACACACCTGTGTCCACACTTCTTCAGTGGGATCAATTAGCATTAAAGTTTCAGAGCTTCTCTCCTGCAGTGTGGACATAGTGTACACTGGAGGGTTACAGCCCGAGAACAGCCACAGAAAGAGACTGACAGGGACTTGAAGAAAGAGATAGATTTGTCGACACACACTGGTCTGAGAGTCAGACATGCACACCATCCTTCGTCTGCCCTCCACCCTGAAAAAGCTGCATTTCTAGGTCAAGGTCGAATGTGCGAGATCACTTTAATGAGAGGGAAAACTGACAATTCTACAAGAAAATACTCCCAGTGTTAAGTCCTCAAAAGAATAAATATTATGTAATAAAATATACAACATAAAAAAGTAAATGAAATACAGCACTCACATACTCCGCCTTTTCAAAATTTGTACACAGCAGCAGAGGTGCCCAGGAGAGCATAAATATGCATTATATTTTCTGCAACGGCGGTTCTTTATCTATAATCCATCTGCTTTTACTGATCACGCTGTTCCACTGAATTGATCTATCCATGACTTTGCTAATGCTTTCTTGTCACACACTCAAAGACATTGATAAAAATTTGAACATATAATTTTCTACTGCAGATATGCTGGAGAGTTTCTGAAATGCGATAAGGAAGCAGAGATGCATATATTTTGTTTGTGAAGGACATCGGGCCATGCAGTGCTCCTTAAATGAACTTTGGGAATTTATAAAGAACAAAAGGATATTGGGTTGTCTTTTTTTTTTTTTCCAATGCTAAGTGCAGCGAAGCTTGTCTGGATAGTCTTTTGTTTTGTCAAAGTGTTTTGAAAAAAATAATACAGTGGGCCCTTTCATTTATATAAAACGGTATGCGTATATCGCTAAAATTCTGTTATATTTATCTAGGCTTTTGTTGTTTTTATTCTTCTTTAGTTGAGTGTGGGTTCTCTGCACAAATCTAACCCATGATTAGGGGTGTGGAACCCTTGGATTGCAGCCCAGACCAAAACCGGCCTGATAAAGTAATGTTACGTTTTTTTTGTCTGTTCAAAAGTATTTTTAGAAGTACTTCAAATTATGGCAGGTACGCTGGATGTCATGGAGAAAGAGGCAGAGCAAATCTTTAATTGAGATACGATTTAACAAAGTTAGCATAAATCAAAAAAGTTTTTTTTAAAGTCAACATTTTCCAGAGATTAGCTGAGAAGACAATTCAATGCCACCTGAAGATAAATAAACTCCAGCAGCAATATACAAAATAAAGGTGCCATCTGTTCATTCAACAAGATCTGCTGAGCTGTATGAATGATAACATGACTTTGCAAGTATCATGTGTAATGAATGACCTTTGAACTGGACTTTCAGATGTGAAAAGACCTCACTAAGGATGTTCCGGGTGGGCTTCTTTCCTCTATGTAACACAAATGAATATGTCTCTTGTCTTGCCAACCACATGAAGCGTGGCGCAGCGACTCACCAGCAAACAGATCAACAAGTAGGCGGTATCATTTGTTTTGAAGAGACTTGACAGTCCTGGGGCTTTCACCCTGGGGGGCTTTCTTACCACCGTGTGCCAGTTTACAGAAAAAGGACTGATGTGTCTCACCGTTTGTTCTCTTGAATGCGTGTGTGTGCGCGTGCATTACGTGTGTGCCACAGAGGAAAAAGCACACTGAGGGCAGCTGTACCTGCGCTGCCTCGTGGTTGTCTCTTGACAGTGCCCTTCACATCACAGCATGGGCCTGGACATTGGATCTGACAGAAGTGACCTCCATGCCACATCACCCTCGCAAGACACACAAACACATGCCTCCGCACAGGCAGACGGGCTCCCGACACAGGCAGCCACATCTACACACACACCTTGTAACTCCCTGGCATGTATGAAGACAGGCCTGACACAGATGATGTGTATACTGTGTATAATATGTACATCCAAAGGGGCATTATTCCATTCAGGCACGTTTATGCCATGTGCAGCCACAAACTGCACACTGCAGTACCCCCTCCGGGCTGCTTAGCCACCCAGCCCCCCTGTCAGACAGCTATCAATAGGGATTCCAGCAGAGCGACTGCTAGACTGCATGGGTAAACAAAGAAGCGATGGAAAAAAAGAGCCTAAATCAAAGGCAGACAGGGGACCCTGTTATTCTCCTTGAGCAGGAAATCATTTGCTGGCAATTTGTGACTCATTTTGAGGCATTTTGTGTAGGCCCTGCTTTCGATACATATGTAGGAGCAAGGAAGTGGGATGAAGGCAGTCGGATTGGGTGCTAAACATTTGACTTACACATTCAAAATGTCAGGCCGTTTGTTCTTTTCAGCATGGCTATTGCCAGAGAATTGTTGGCTAATCAGAATTTGTGTTGCATGTGTCAAACAGGAAGCAGTAATTGATGGGATCCGGTGCGGCACAATTCACAGTGATTGATAGAGAGCAGAGGAAGTACTGAGGCTTGCATTTTTCTCCCTCTCTAAATAATAAACAATATGCAGCGTTTGTGGCATTGTGTGAATTGCGGCTGGCGGATTATTTCATTTGACATCTCATTCCTAAAAACGCCAATCGATACTGTACTTCCATAGATACCCTTTTTTAGCTGATTAGCCACATCTTAATCCCAATGAACAAAATGCCGCCATAAGTAAATCAATTTCTTTCCAGCAGACATATTTACTTGGCCTCCCATAGGCCTAATTGAAATGAAGTTAGGTGACCTTTGGGGTGCCTGTAGGTAGGTGCATGCTTGTTCCACTCACCCTATCCCATATTTCACTTGCCTGAACCTCATAAATCAGCTTGTTGAACTGGTTCGTAATGATGGTCTCGACCTTTCTCATGACATTTCCAAATGGTCACATCCACTACCTAGGATCATGGCACCATGAAAGGCACCCAACCATGGCATATGAGGATGAGAGTGCGTCCACTTTACCAAGCACAGGATAGCAAGTAAACCACTGGCATTGGGGATTGGCAGCATTGACTGTCGGCACTCGTCTGTGTGCAATCTTGCAACAGCCAGAATCTCATAGAAAGCAATGCA
>CAESWR010000246.1:295663-333106 GCA_903171835.1 Mullus surmuletus | reverse complement strand
TTCTGAGATATTCAATAATATCTGCGATGTAACAAAAAGTTAGAACTTTAAGTTTGACTTTACACACAATTTGGCGATACTCTCTATAAATAATCAGTACATCTCGGAAATGTATGTCAGTTCAGCGAGAGTGTCAGAGGGTATCCTTAGCTAAGGTAAAAAGACCACATTACACATCCCAAGAGATTAGTTAACAGTGTTATCACATTGTCAGCCAGTCTTATTCACAGCCAATCCTTCTACCTTTCAGTCCCCTCTGCCCTCTGCCACGGGCTCTTCTCTATTCTTAGAGCCTCCTCTTTAAATGATCTACTTTTCAGTTTTTAGTTGCTGTAATGCGGGGGCAATTCAGTTTGGCAGGTACAACGCGGCACTTCAAAGGGGATGTGAGTACGGAACAGTTAATGTAATAACAAGTATCGTGTAGCTGCTGTTTGCATTCGACTTTTTTAACACATTTCAACCAGCTGCAGCCTGGAAAAAAAAGAAGTCCAGTTTCTCCTCAAGCATGTGTCTCATTTTGCTGTTTAGTATTTGAACTCAATAGGCTGCATATAACAATAACATATTAATAAAAAATAATTGCTGATTTAATCAATGTGATGTGGTTTCTGTGGCTAAGGAGACAAAGCGTTTTAAATATAGCTACTGCATAATAAGAGACGCTAATTAAATGAAAAAGCGGCGCATAGTGTCTCATGCAGGGTTCATTGGAAAACAACAACACTGTATCAAAATAAGGAGGCTGCAAATACACACCGTGCAACTGAAATATGAAGTATAAACTAAGTCTGGAAGCATGAGTAACTGTCATCATCGCAAAGATCCCTCCTAAGGCGATGGAGACATTAACGGTTAAAAGTTCCTATATCTGACCGCAGCCTGAAGGCTCCCACTCTACACATTGTGCCTGTTGCCCTATCTGGGGCAGCTACAATATTTGATGAGGTCTGACAGTAGTAAAAGACTGTCCACATCAAAAAAGAGGAAGGAGAGAGAGAGGGGGAGAGAAAGAAAGAAAAAAAGGTCGCATTCTGACTCTAGATAATAGATGTTGCCATTCTAAGCCAATAATAGTGTCTATAATGAAATCAGTGGAGCAGAAAAGAGACGCTCTTTCATTTCCTTATGCGGGGCCACGCATTTTGTACATCCCATTATTCATCAGGTCCCGACTGCTGATAACTGTTCCATTTGCATCTGAATCAAGAATGCCTTATAACTCCCCCCACCCCCTCTCCCAAAACACTAACCCCATGGAAATGAAGTGACCTAAAAAGATCAGGTACTGTACTTAGTTATTTGTGAGCAACTGTGACCTACTCCATGTTAATTTGGCACCGGGACGAACTATACTCAACAGCGTGGAGCGGGTGACGAGAAGCAGCTGCTTAGCTTCTTGATGAATGGGGTTGAAGAATATTAGGTGAACAGCGTGAATGATTCCATATAAACAGAAAATAACATACAAAATAGATCTGACCTGGATTTAAAATCATAATACAGGTTTGGAGGTGGTTTATCCACTGCAAACAGAGATGCAATGGATCAAGTGTCCGACTTAAAAAAAAGAGCTTTTCTTTCACTTCATTGGATGTTTTTATCGTTGTTTGTTTGTTGTTAACGTCACGAAGGACAGTGTGTTTTGTCTGGCATTGCTAACAGAACATAACTTCATCAATCAAATGTAAACAAACAATGGGTATTCTGTAATCTTGTCTTTATTTTCCTGCTTTGAAGCTCTTCTCTGAATCCCTTTTTGCGCTGCCCCTTTATTCCCCTGACGTGTCCTACTTCCATGAACAAAAGACAGGACGAGAATGCATCATACAAAACTGAATAATCTTGGCCTGGCTTTTCACAGAATGCGTGACTTCTGTGCACTTTGTGGTTCAAGGCGCATGACTCGCTGCTGATTTCAGTGTGATATTTGCAATCATTTCTATCAACAGAATAGAAAAAAAACTTTAGCGTTGGCTCAAAATAACGAAGAATATGCCATCCATAAAGTGGGGATCTGTTGAGGGATGAACTCCATGGAGGAAAGTCTAGCTGTGCCAGACAGCCTGGTCAAAACTCCCAGTAGACGTGCAGATTAATGGAGTGTGTCTTCATATACAGCCGCCTTAAACCCAAGATGTTGTCTGGTGTGATTCCTCTGCTGTCTAAAAGCACAGCGAGGCAACATATGGCGAGCAATGGGTAACATGTTGACTGACGGGCGTTTTTTCTCAGTTTACTCTTTTAAGTCTAAGGAGAGGAAACTGATACATCCACCCGTGTTCACACAACTCAACAATATTGGAAAACCTTGAATTTACAAACCCGGGGAAGGAACAAACACACACAAATCACACCGTCTGTCTCCAACATGTAACCAACACATTTCCAAATGCCAGAGGGCAAATGGGTAGAAAGCAGGAGCAGGGGTCTTTTGTGCACTCCTGAGTTCAGGTCTTGGCCATTAAATAAGCTGGCACTGCAGAGGTGAGCTGCATTGACAATGATGTATGGGAGAAACACAATCCATTGGTGTTATGAATTGGTTGGCTCTGGTGCAGACTGTGTTCACACATACGCATGCACTGGCCACGCACACACACACACACACCTACACGCTCACGCACACGCACACACACACACACACACACGCACGCACACCCACACACACACACACACACAGGTCTCCACAAACGCCATGCACGCGCACACACGCTCACAATCAAGAGGCAGTGGTAGAGCCAATAGTATCTTCCTCTCCTCCAGACAAATTCAATTTTCATCCAGGACATATGTAAGCTGATTAAAACAGCTAACAAAGACTGGAGAAATATGTCAGATCCTTCAGGACTGGACACAATATTGAGTACTGCTTTGGCAATGAGATGCTCACCCTTTCTGTAGCTGCTTCTCCAAGTCCCCACTCTCCTTGCTTCTGACCTTTCTTCATTGTCCTCAAGCACCCCTTTCTTTCCCTTTTCTTTACAATTTATATGTAAGAAGCACATTTGTTTTTCCTTCCGCACCCCAGGTTTGCAAGGATGCTAAACACGCTGGCTATGGTCTCTACGATCTTCTGTTGTGGATTAACGTATTGGGACATCCGCATTATAGTCTGTATCTCTGGAACGAATGGTCAAAGCTACTTCAAGTTCATTCAAGTAAGGATGCCCAAAAACCTATTGGCTAGACATGGTTTAGGATATCTATGACCTTCAATTTGCCAAACCCCGCCCTAATCTCGGAATTAACTCCCAAGGTCCACTGCCCGTCTCTGACAGATGATGCCAGTGACACTAAAACTGCATTTGTACCTTGGTTTTCAGATACACATAAACTCGTTTTAGTCCTGAGTCTCTTTGAGCTTTATTTGTGGATTAACATATTGGGACATTCAAAACCTTTAGGCTAGACCTGGTTCAGGGTCTTTATGACTTTCCTTTTTCTAAACCCTAATCTTAATCTCACAATCAACTCCCATGTTTCACTGCCCAAAGGTCGATAACAGATAATGTTGAAGACACAAAAACAAACAGCATTTCTAGGTTTTCAGATATACACAACACACCGGTTTTGGTCCCAACTCTGCAAGCTTTTGTTCTGGATTAACACATTGGGACATCCACATTAAAGTCTGTATCCCTGGAATGAATGGTAAGAGGTACTTGAGGTGAAGCTCATTCAACTCAGGATACCCGAAAACCCATTGGCACTCAAACCCATTAGACACTGTTCACCTGGGTCTCTATGACCTTCCTATTTCGAACCCAAACCCCAATCTCAGAATTACCAGTATTAACCAAGTTTCACTGCCCGTAGGCCCCTAAAAGATAATGCCAACGACACAAAAACAGCATTTATACCTAGGTTTTCAGATGCACAGAGCCACCGGTTATGATTGCATGTCGCGCACCTGAATACTGATAAGACAGCAGAAATGACAAAGGTAGGATGTGGTGGAAGGTTCTTGCTTCCACGTTAGATATGTGGCGGTGGGGGGGGGGGGTCCACAAGAGTCTAAAGGGCGCATAAGCACGCACCAGGGGCGTCACAATGCCTGTTTAGCCACTGAAAAATAATGTCATATCACCAGACGATGTGTGACGAACACATATGAATTATGAATGCAGGGAAGTTAATTATGGATGGAGGTGGTGGGGTGGTGCCAAAGTATTGCCTCAGACGTTTCCTCTGCAACACTTGGTTGAATACATGGCTGTGGACCCTGATGCGCACGCCTTGACAAGTAACAAATCAGAGACTCCTTAATGAGTTAACGGTTGGTCTTTGTTGCATGCCAATGTGTTCAACTTCATTTCTGTTAAAGAACATTCTTCAAATAGGGCGCATATGATGAATGCGCTTAACTCAATTTGACAAGGAAAACTGTGCCGTAGTCGACAATAAAGCTACAAAATGATTATGTGAAAAGCAATTATATCCACCGCTCATCCTTATAGGATGATGCAGAAAGTGATAGTCAAGGCAGACATAAAAGAGATTCATGAAAGAAGAGTAAAATGCATTGAAGTTGCCTTCTGTCTCTTTTAGAAGGGGGTGGGGCGTGGCACCACTTTCATTATCTTTGTTTTTAAATGTAGTTTTCAGTAGATGACAAGCAAATATTTGACAGTTTTAAGGTTTTTTCCTCCTCATAAATCTAGAGTGACTGTATAGTGTTTGATGCAATTAGCTGCCTGCATTCTCGTCGACCAGTGATTCCTTTGCAAGAGTACCGCACCTGGAGCATCCAAGAATTTTTGATGGGCTGTCAGCCACAAACAAAAGCTATACCCTCCCAAAAGGCAAGTCAAAGATTTGGTTTGATAGCAAGTAGAATGGGGGAAGCAAGAGGGCATTGGGAGTGACGTGCAGAGAAGCAAAAGAATACGGGTGGAACTAACAAGGGGCGTGCCTCTGGCCGGCTGGGAAAAAACACCAGGCCAATGGGAGCAAATGAAGCTACAGACACCCATGGAGACTTATTTCAGGGGCTTGTGACCCCCACAGGTTTTGTGGAGTTGAAGGAGGATTAGTCAAATAGCACCACTGCTTTGTGTCACAATCATGCCAACTCACCCTGTGTGGTGTGCAGTCATTATTGAACTTAAACTGGAGACAGCGGACTCCCCTCCGCCATCCACAAGCTAAAGGCCCCATCTATTTCACAGCCCCCCTCCCCCGCCTCAAAGCAGAGTAATGAAAATAACAGAATCGTGTGCACGTCTGTTAGTCACAGGAGACTGAAAGTTTTGTCAACCATCTATTGCACTACTGCTAACTGTGATATAAAATTAGTTTTAAAAAAAAGGTTTTATATGATATACCACCGCAGATTCTTTGGAAAGGAAGAACACTCAAGCTGAGTAATTGTGAGTTCATACCCTGAATTCATGCTGGTTCATTCCGTAGTTATCTACAAATGACTGTTTTTCCAGCATCAGGATGAATACAGAAGAAGTAACAAATGTGAACAAAAGAGTAAAATCTCTGGTTCAAGGTTGAGGATCATTAAAGAGGAAATGGGAAAAAAAGGGGAACAGACACTGAAACTGTCGGAGTGTTGCTGTAAGAGACCTTGCTGAAGTGTGCCTGTTGCAGCAAGGGCCTTGGGACGTCGACGTGGCCTATTCACCCAGTTCTACTGAAACATTCAAAGCTTTGCCTCCGAAGGGCCAACTTTTTGTTCCTTCACAAAAGCCCTGACCAGAGGTTCTCCCATAGATGGGAGCCCCGTTCAAAATCAGATTATTTCCAGTGAAATCCTCCTTTCTCCACCTGCCAGTTAACTATGTCGGTGCCATTGTGTCCTCCCTGAAAAAGCTCTCCATTTTGGCATAATGGAGGCTGGATGTGTATTATTGCTTTTACTGCCATTTATTCTGGGAGGAAGGAGGCACACCCCACCCCCACACTCTTTCCTTCATTCCTTATATATATATATTTTTTTTTCTTTGAAGAAAAATCTGGGCCACATGCCCCAAAGGAACGCAAAGTGCTTTAATTCATTCGCACCTTTTCTCTCTGGCTGCCATCTCCAAGGCCCCTTTTTATGCCCAGAAGTGATTTGTTCAGGCTGGACCATCAAAGCAATTATGGTAGCGGCCTGCTTCCCTATTATGAGCAGAGATGACTGACAACAGTGGGATGGTGTGGAGGTAGAAGGGCACTTGGCTTCAATTTATTTGATCTGAAAATATTTTTTTTTCTCTTTTTTATTGGAATCCACTCAAGTACGAAAACAACAAACCTGTGCGATTATCTTCTTGAGCTTCTAAAAACATCTTATCTCATTCTCTATAGCATATTTCAATTACCTTTCTCATCCTCCTGGGCAAAGCAATGGGCTACAGTTAGGTGGTGCATGATGGAGAATGGCAGCAATGTAACAGAATACTGAGGGCATGGCAGGCGGTGATGTGTAGTAATTAATGTAATGGACAAGAGAGACAGCACAATCTTTGCACTAATGAGAATGTCTTATATTACAGTGCAAATGCACAGGGTCGCCAAGACTCCTATCATTACTGGACTATAGGAAGATGGCTCACCACAAAAGGGGATACTCCATAAATGGATAATGTGGGCAGAGAGAGCAGAGTACGGCGCCACTGAGCCGATGTTCCATCCAAGAGTAATAATTCTGCCCGGAGTGACACAGGGTCACTGGAATGGATGGAGACAGGATGAGAGGAAAAAAATAAAGCATTTAAAGAACACAGGGCATTAATGTAGAGGAAGACAAGTGAGGAATGGGGTAAAGTCAGGTGGAAACAGAAAAAAATTTGGGGGGAAAAAGGCTGCTGAGAAGCGACATGAGCAAGTGAGGGGAGTGATATGCAAAAGGCCGAGATTACTGAGAAAAAGAAATGACAGAGAAAGAGAGCGCCAAGATGCAGCACCGAGGCAATATGACACATTGGCTCATCAGTCGACTGTCTCTTTCCCCTCACAAGTTGTCGTCTTGGCCATCAAGCCATCAAGACCTCTTGCCACTCCCTCACTCATTGACTGATTCCCCTGTTCAATTATTCAGGGTTTATAAGCAGGATCCATCCATTCAGGCTCGCAGCAGATCCAGTAAAATAATGAAAGGGCTGCTTCTTCAGCCATATTTACTGTCATAAAAGTTTTACAATTGCCAAAAGAAAAATCAATTTCTCAGACAGGCGCTTGCCATCGTAAACATATTCACGGCGGGAACAGAAGCGAGGGGAGAGTCGCACCATGCTGCGGACTTTAATAATGCAGATCATAAATGATTTTACATGCTCTCTCACTAATCATAATGTATGCGGGCTGAGTATTTACAATGATGGAACGCTGCATTTAGCCAACATATTTAGATATATGATGTGGTCCGTGTGAGGGTGCATGCGTATTTGACTGTGCTGCAGCTGGTTCAGACAACCCATCTGTGGCTTTAGCTTCACTCTGACCTCATAGCCTGCTTTGAATACCAACAAACAAACAAACAAACAAACAAACAAACAAACAAACAGACAAACAAACCAAGACAAAAATAATGCAGCTAACCTGTGTGACTAAAGCCTTGACACAGAAATCAGGTCAACCTCTGGTCTGGCAAGGAACGGCAAGCTCCAGTAAACATTCCCACACACAATAATCGCAAAGAAACATGAACACATCCAGGGGAAAAAAAAAGAAAGAAAAGAAAAAATTAAACATGCGGTCGCAAACCCAGACACACACTCCCCTCCCTCACTTGCCAGAAATCTAAGGGAACATCACAGCTCCCATCCGCCGTAATCCGCCCTGAGGCAAGAGTGACCCGAGCCACTGGAAGAAACTAATCTAGAGTAGAAGGGGGGAAAAAAAAAAATAGTTGAGGTAATGCAGTGTGCAGCCTCATCCTTTACTTAGGTTGGAATGCCTTCGGGGTGGAGATGTTACAAAGTCAGCAACCTCCACTTGCTTTCCACTAATACATGACCCCTATACAGTTTGGCAATCTCTCAGGCTCTCATCCTGCCGCTTCAAAGTCCACCTAATGGACTTCACATTGGGGATCCTGGCCTGTTAACATACTCTTGCACGCGTAGAAAAACTTGTTAATACAACGAAATATACCTGCAAAGTACATACTAGACTAAAATGTCACTTTCCATGAAGAGATCTGTTTATTGCAGGTTTATATGAAGTGCAAAAGGGGGGGTGGAGGGGCCAGGGTGAAGAAATGACGGCCACTGTCCATTTCTTTTTTTCAAGCATGAGTTCCATAGTTCCAACAGTGAGTGTTTATTACTATGGCAACCAGCGTTGTCATGTTTTTTCCCTCTCTCTATTGATTTTGATCACAGCGTTAACGCAAACAATACTTAATTTTCATTTTATTTCTGAAAATTATGTGATTATGAAGCTGAAATGTTATTCAAGGCATCATGTGTGCATGTCCGAGTTTTTACAGCTTGAAGTGCTGCATATACTGTAGTCAAGCGTTTATGCAATCAACTGTCTATAAAATAACACAGTTGAGTTGAGCCTAATTATGCAAACACACACACATGCATTCTTGCATAATCACAAATCTCTACCCTTTACCATCTATCTCCTTAATCCTCATCGACTGGAGGCAGAGGGTCTGTACTGTGGCAAACTGTCTATTTTTAAACTTGACATATTAGTCATCTCTTAGGGGAGTAACATTGTAATTTATGGAATTCATGAATACCAAGCTGTTGTGTTTTCCTCTTGTTTATTTCCTCCTCCCTCTCAGCTCCTCGGCAGAGTGCAACTGTTTGGATGGATTCAGACAAACTCGCAGATGCAGTTGGGTGGGACCCCCGTCTCCATCAGCAAACACATGCCAATCACCTTCCTGTTGGAGCCGGTGCATGGCAGGTTCTCACACCCTTCGCGGGTATGTGGTAAGACATATGAGGAGCCGCAAGTGAACTTTTTGCTCTTTCCAGCTCTGATAAGAAGGATGAAGCTGCTCTCAGTGTGCACAGGTCCTTTTCATCTCTTTCCTTACCAAAGTGAGAAATGTTCTAAGCTTCAAATCAGACAACTGATCCTCCTTTTAAAAAACTCCCCTAGCTAAACCCTTAACAGACCATCATTATCACATTTTGATTTGCTGCATTATAGTTTAGCCACAGTTGACCAAGGATATATCCGCTAGATATTTAATCAAAACTAAAGAATGAGACAAAAGGTGACAAATGCTGGATGAAATTTCTCCATGTTCTACATTATGGTCATTTAGACTTGACAATGTTTCAAGGATATCATTTTTCTTGATATCCTTCAGCAGTTGGCATACTTTGCACCGCTACAGGAGTATACCAAAAGGTCCTCTGGCAGACCTCTGGCTTGAGATATTGGCTTCTGAAGCTAATGACCTCAAATTGTACACTTGTGGGCAATTAAGCTTTGCTGTTCCCTCAGTAGCTTACAACAGCAAATATGTCATTGTGAGAATAAACAACAATTACACTTACACTTATTATGCTCTAATTGCATCATCCTATGTCACAATCACAGGCAAGGGGACAGATTATTAAAAGGCAAAAGAAGAAAACGTGTAAACCTCGAGACAATAGAATACTCTATCTCCTTCAGAATTTAAAATCTATTCACACAACAACTGAGTTTATATCAACAACAGGGACTGAATAGCACATGCATCCAAAACCCTTGTGGGTATTTGTTGCTTAACTACAACAGCTAAATATTGTGTGTAAATGCAGCCGAGAGTGCTGCTATATACAGCTTTGGAAAACTCATCGAGGCAAGGAAGTAGTTTGACCCCACTCAAATCAGAGGCTAACCAAATAGAAGTCAAAAGAATGAATGCAGATAGACAAATGGATAAAAGCAAAGAAAAAATAGAAGCAAGGCCAAACCATCATTTGTACTAAGTAACTAAATGGGCTGGATCACTCATTCCATTAGGGAAGACTGGCTATTTCAACTGCTGGAATCTAAATAAAAAAAGGTGGACTCCTTGTCCATTCTGTCTTTTTTTCCATTCATGTGTAAATGTTCCACACCGTTTCTTCCTTCCGATGAGCAAATGGAGATTTGCCATCATATCCTCCAGGTCCATCAATAAATAAACTTGACGCAAATAAACAGATAAATAAATAAATGTGAAGAGCATAGCAAATGGGCATCAGTCAGCATTAGTGATGGAACCATGTCAAGCACAATCATGCTTGACTGGAGGGGGAGTGCCTGAGTGGAGGGAGCTTTCTTGCTGATTGCACGCCCTCTGTGTGTGTGTGTGTATGTGTGTGTGTGTGTGTGTATGTGTGTGTGAGCGTGAGAGAGTAGGAGTACTGCTGCTACTGTGGCTTTCTCCTTTTTTTCCCACTCACATTTAACCCTTTTTGCCCTCTTTTACCCGGCATTATTAAGATTAATATGTCTGCCAATCAATGCAGAATTTACTGTTTGAGGGGTTTACGTACTTCTGCTTTCGCAAGTTCCGATTACTAAAATTACAAGAAATTGCAGTTTAAGAAACACTCAGATTTCATAAATGTTGGTGATTCTGTAGAAATGAAGAAATATCAACGTTTTATACCACAGCACATTAATTACACATGCTGCCATTCATTTCAGGGGGGCTGTTACGGCTGGGGCCGTATGTTGTGTGCTTTGGGGGATTTATCTGTATAAAAAAGACTCTTTGTCACTTCGGACATATTACAACAATTTAACTTCAATTTAGTGGCACCTAAAACTAATTGCAAACCATTATACAACCACTGAATTCACTCTGTAACATTACTAATTTAAGTGAGAAGACATGCCGAACGCAAGGTCATTAGATCCACCTACTTTATGATGAGAACACCACATATATTTTCATTTCTTTGATAACATTGTTCGCAGCATCACCTTTACTGACATGTCATATTAAATGGAACATTTAACATCCTTTGACGTATTATCTCTTTATGTGCATTTATGGGAATTAATAATGTCACTCATCAATTCCGACAATGTTTCTTTTCCTTACTTCCCTATAATAGACATGTCGCCCACCTGAGAGGAAAGTAAAATATTAATTCCGATATATTGTGCTTGATAAATTTCAGACAGTTGCTGACACTTCAAATGCAAACACCATCCAGGACGTTATTTCTTGAACTTTAATAACAGCCACATCATATCACATGGGGTATGAAAGCAGGAAGAAGCATTTGATTCTGGCAGAGCGTCTTATTGTCAGTGGAACACATACAGGATGGCAACCGACTCTGAAGCAAATTACTTTTTTCTCTAGCTGATCATCAGTTGGCCCTGCTGTATGCCTAATGAGCAATAAATAAGGTTTAATTCAACCGATGCTACTTGTCCATCCTTCAACACTAAGTATGATGACTTGAGAGATTCCATTGGAGTTATATGAAGGCCATTTTTCACCAGTGGGATGGTGTGACTGCTTCCTCTACATTTGGCGTTTGCAGGCATTCTGTTGGCTTTAAACGCAAGTTTATAGGCCTATTAGGGATTCATCAAACAATGAACCATATCAACCTTATTGTGTGAGTGTGCCCTGGGTAAAAATAAGATAAAACCCTCCATTATGGGGCCTCCAAAGCATATTTGCTCTCGAAAATTGATACACTATTGACAATTTACACTTACGGTGACCTTTCATAACTGCCCACATACTTGAAAGCCAATATTGTTTGGAGGGTGAGCAAGGAAAAAAAAAACACCGCCCACTGCAATTGCTCTTGGGTATTATTAAATATGATAAGTTAGTAGATATTGTTATTCTGTTGTTCACTGACGCTCCACTAGGCGGGAGAGCTGAGTACTTTGTACATCAATGAAGTCCTGCACCAATAAAGAAAGACAATATTGTAAATGTATGCAGAGAGTTCAAAGTCTATCACGGCCCCAGTTCATTGAGTTTTTCCCTGACATAAAAGAAATGATAAGTAACCATAACCATAGGTAGCACAATTGCAAAAGGGCATCATGGCATGAAAAGGGCATGCAGACAGTCTGCTGATGATACCTTATACTTATGAAGATAACTTCAGCATAATTTAAAAGGGTTTAGGTGACACAGTGACTGGGGCAAGAGACCCCAGGTATCCTCTCAGATAGGCTGTATTTTATTAAGATTTTATTTATCCTTGCAAAATGGCTCTATGTCACACTTCAGTTACTTTACATCCTCTCTTGGCACACTCAAACAACGAATCAGTTAAGAGCCAAGGTTACCCAAATGGCACATAAAATCTTCATCTATATTTCCATGAGGGGTTTTCTGCTGAAGATGAAAAATGAGAGAGAAAGGCCTGATGGGTCAATAGGAGGGACAGAGGCTTTGTCTATGCCCATCAAATCTGAAATGAAGTAGCTGTCCACAGCACACTTCCTTCCCATCTGCCTTTCCTTCCCTTGTCAAGGAGGAGCAGGTGATAGATTTCGAGCGGCACATCTCTGCAGAGCTCTGCTCTTGTCTGTTCCTCTGATATCTCACAAGCCATCCAAGCTATAGCATGAGGCATCAACACCCTCTGGGTCCCCCGTCCCAAATCACGTTAGCTCTATTTCCTGTAGGATTGCCTCCAGGGCTGCCCCAATGAATAACATTTATTAACACCCCCGAGTGGAAGCCAGGATCTTGTGGAGGAGAAGGAGCTTTTAGTACTCAACTCAGAAACACCTAACCACAGTGGCCCTTATATGGCCTGTGAATGTGTCACAGAAGCAGTGTGAGAACAACACCCAGAGTGATTTAGAGCCAACAACAGATAGGAAGTAATAGCTACAACATATGTGTGAGCACATTAATTGAGATGATGCAATTGCTTTCATTTACCGGGATGTAGCTCAAGAAGCAAGCAGCTTATCATAAGAAAAGTAAGAAAAAAAGCAACAAAGGCGAACCAACTGCAGAGGGGCTGTCAGCATCGGGGTAATGTTAACAACAAACACAGCAATAATTGTTATTGAAGAATGTTTATGTTAGCAATGACTTTGCAGGACAAGAGAAAATAACAATGAGAAATCCATCACTGCTAGCATCCCCTTCATTAGATGCTTCCTTTTGGTCATTTCATTTGCCTCTTTGCAGTTTCGTCTAGTTTCCCCCTTTAAAATTTCATGAGGGAAAATAGGTAATTTAATCTTCATTAAACATACAGGGGGCCCACTCTTTGCTCTGACCATCTGAATTAACTGCTAGGCTTTGGGGGATTAGAAGGTTGGGCTGAAATTCCACAACCCCTGACAAGCATTATATCACTGCATCTCCATTTTTTAATGGGTGTAAGATGATCCCTCCTCTCTGCAATGTCAAATAAGTCCTTAAGAGACTTACTATATGGAGCAGATAAGGGAACTTTTGATGGACCGACCTGTGAAGGTGAAAAAGGAGAATGGGGGAAGAGAGGAAAGGAGAGAGGCCATGGTTTGGGAGTGTAATGGCATTGAAAAGACAGTAAATATATACGTTTGGCTGTGTTCTCTTTGAAATCTAATTGATGTGTCTTTTGGGATGCCCCCAGTATCAGGATGTATGAGAGACACTTGCTTTCTATCCACCAATCTCCTGCCAGATACCAGGTAACTGTATCATGGAAAGGCAACAGCAGACATAGGACAAAAAGTCTATTCTATTTCTGTTTTTTTACCCTCCCCCACCTCAATCTGTCTCAAACTTAATTTTGTTGTAATACATAGCAGACTCAACACCAAAAAATAGTCATGTCTCATCTTCCTAAAATTAGACTGAACACTCAACAGATATGGGGCTCCACTGGTTTCCATCAATCCATCCAGCCTCCCTGTGTTGAATTAGGACTGGCTGCTGTAATTGCATAACACATGAGTATAGCCTCCCGGGTTAGGTTTTCCATCTTACACAAAGTGGAGACAAGGAAATAGGAAATGCTTCTGGAATTGGGTGTAATTGTGACTGGCGGCGCCTAGAATTGTGTTCAGCCCGACACTTGAGGTAGTCTGCTGGAGTATAGTTTAGCCTGAAGGACGACAATGAACGACAAGCTGGTTTTAAATGAACTGCTTTGACAAAAGTGAAGATTCTTGTGCGACTCTCTCTGGTACACTCCGCTCGTTTGAGGATGACAGGAGGTTAATCAAGCTTTAAAGCATGAGATTACAACAGACATGACAAGCAGGAGTGAATAGATTTGGCACACACTCTTGATATAACTGCTTAGAGAGTCTTCTCTACCAGTAAATTCTGAAACTGAAATGCTGTCACTCCCCGAGTCGGAGCAAACGCAAACTCAGATAAACATTAATGCGAAAAAAAAATATTGCATCATTCTCTGCATAGTGACTTGAAAAAGGCTGGTACCATCGTAATAAAAAAGAAAGAAAGCACACAGACAGGCTTCTATAACTGAGACGCATTTTGTTTCTGAACTGCCCACTGCTGGGCAACTGTTCAGAACAAACTAGAAATATTTCTCTTTACATGCTGTAAAAAGAAAAAAAATTCTGTCTGTCCTCTTTAAAGAGAGGAGACCTCCTGTGCTCAAAAGCAGTTGAACTGAGTAGAAAATATCTTAATCAACACCACAACATCAGCTGTAGCTGTAAACAGTGAGCAAGAGATGAATAGGAAAATACAAATAAAAAACATGATGGTCAGTCCAAGACGAGGCTGATTCATGGACAAAAATAACATCATGCTGTGGTACTCCATGGTGACCAGATATTTGGGTCAAAATGTGAGTTGTAGTGGTCTTGACAGCAAAAAGGCAACCCAGGAGGAACCCAGATATCCAGCGAATTGAAGGGCTATTACCTAAAGTTCATGACCAAACAGACAAATTGGGGGCCTCACCGCGATTGTCAGCGTGCTCACTCATATTCATAATATTTTCACCTCAAACGTAGCTTGTGCAGATTACAAAATATTGATTTCAGATAATTTTGGTCTCTGGTACTATGGGGCTTTCATCCATATCACCTCACATTTGGCTCCATGGACATGCCACATCCTGCAGGCTGAAAGATTTGTAGGTAAATGGTGAGTAGGGTTTCCCAGAGAATGTTGAAACCAGGCCCAAGTGAGCCTCTCAAATCACCTAATTCTTTTACCCACAGCAAAACTATCCTCGGACCGCTCCAGACCACAAGATGGTCTGATACTCCCAACTAATATTTGCACAATCAATTCCTTGTTCCACTTGTTTTATTGGGTATTCACTTTGAGGTCTGTCCGTTAAGAACCCAAACAGATCCAGAGCTGCCTGACTCCTCTAGAGCAGGTGGCTCTTGAGTTGGTGTAACATTCGCTGCCACACTTCTCACTAGCACAAAAATCCTCTCACCACGGGGGGCATTCCAACATCTTTGAGGTGTCAGCTTGCCAATCCCCCACTGCTTTCTTTTTTAATCATATTAAATGCTTGTTTATAGTTGCAGCAAAATAAATCACAAATAATTGAGACTCATATCCACATCATCATCAACATGCACCCATCATACACAAGCTCTAATGATGTTAGGTGGTTATGGTGGCCACCAGGAAGAGACAAATCACAACAGGTGAATGCACTATCTCGGGGCAGGGATCCTTTGGGAAAGTATATATCATACTGACATTAAAAAAAGCACATTGGAGAAAAGGAGAACTCAGCCAGAGCAGAGAGGTCTACAAACCTCACAAGCACTTTATAGACGAGACAGAAAGTGATCTCATGCTGAGAAAGTATAGGTTTACAAGAGAAGCAAGACAATTGGATGCCCAGAGCTGTTCTACAAGACAGAAATTATGCTGAGCGAATCAGAAAACTATTCTATTCCGCAAGTCCTCTGACCGTAGCCAGGATTTTTTATTAGGATTAAACATTCAGTATCAAGAGACAAACACTTGGGTAATTTCAATGTTAATGTACAGAGCTGTATTATATTTTCAAGGTAGTCTGCATGGATGCATAACATCAGGAGCAAAAGCTTCGATGTCACTGCAGTGGACATTTCCCTTAATCACTGCTGCATGTTTGAGCAAAATTACAAATAAACAAATATATAAATAGGGATGGAGGCATCAGAGAAGGTCTTTGCCAACTTAATACATTGTTTTTCTCGAGAAATTTGAGCTACATGTGCTGTATTTATCTTGGTGCCTGTAGTGGCAGAATGAGTTGAGGATGTCAAATGCCATGTTTTCTTTGCATGTGAAAATTCTCCATGTTGTCCAGGTTATGATGTCTGTGAAATTAAGTTCATGTGGCTTCACTCATCATGTGGACATTTGATCTTGTGCATTTGTTGTAAATACACAGTGTGCAAAAGCATGTAATTAACAGTACGTGTGAAGGAGGGAGCACTTTCAGCTGTAATTATGACAATCTTCACATGGTTTTTACTGCAATTAAACAAAGGGATGCAGTAATAAGCAATAGAATGTTCATTTTATGTGCAATTTTCCCAGTGTTGCACGAGTTGAACATCACTGCCATAACAATTAGCTATTTACTGATTACTTTGCTTTTTCTTGGAGTACATCTTTCAGGGAAAATGTAGCAGTTTCTTGCATGAAGTATATGTAAATCCAACAGGACTATCGTAGACCCGCTCAGCATAAGTGTTCAAACTGGTACGATAAGCAGGTTAGGAGAAGTGCAGCCAGGAGAAGTCAGCAGTGGGTGAGTGGGGGGTGCTGGTGCTTGTTTTGGTTTGAAAAGGTAGTTAAATAGACACACCTAGAGTTCTGTAACCATAGTTAGCAGTCGGCCACCGAGAGGCTGGACTGGAGGGGCTTTGATCACCTGGAACGTTGTTGATTTAAAGAAAATAAATGAAGACAAAACAGAAAACAAGGGAAGGGTAGGATGGAGGAAAAGGGAAAAAACAGAGAGAAAGGCATCAGAGTTGATACATTGCAGATGATAGGCAAGAATGAATCCACTCCCAGAATTTGGCTAAAACCCCCCCCAGATCTCCTACGACACCTGCACACACAGATGTATAGCACGTGCAAGAGCCCACATTAAAACCCAGACAAAAACATATGGAGTGAAAATGGAGAAAGCAAAGGATGGAGATACAGTGAACAGATGCGCTTATGGAACTGACATCAAAATGGAGAACAAAACACTTAAACTATCATTAAAGTTGATCTGAATGAAACTGTTATTTGAGCCTTTATGTGAAAATGAAGTGCCTAAGAAAGTGGCCCATGCAGGTTTGGAGCATAATGTGACACCAATACTGTTACATAATGTCATTATATCATGTTGGCGTGACTTGTGTGGCCTGAGTGTGGTTATATAGTCGAAATATTGGGCGGGTTTCCTTTCCAGCCATGCCAGAGAGGAGATGGCAGCACCTGTGGCCCTTCTGAGGAAACTCTCACTCGCATATCAATTGACCCTTGCAGCCCTACTAGGTGGTGTTCCCCTGGGCACAGGCCATTCATTATGGCAGAATGGAATATGTTAACAGCAGGATTATGCTAATTCGGCCTTAGTCCAACTGCAGCCAGCATGGCAACATTACAATAAGTGCTTTGTGAATGGCAAAGGGACAATAAATCGCTAATGACCTACACCAGGCCACATGTGTTCTTGTTCTAGGATGCATACTAATATGTTTTCTATATCTCCTGTATATTTTTCAACGCATCATGCACATATAGGGCTGAAATCCTCTAAACAACTTCAGAGGATGCAAGTACATGGATAGAGACTGATGATGTTGAAAACCAGAGAACAAAGCGTCATGCGCGTATGTATATTCCAAACAACATAAAGCAGGTAGGTAATCAACACCCCCCCCCGACAGGTGAGACTGAGAGCAATAACAAACAATTGAAAATCAAGATATTCAGATGGTGTTCTTGGTGTCTTACCATTACGGGGTGTCCGTTTTCGCCGATCACGGAACGCTGCTCCTGACTGCAGGGCTTCCATTAGGCTGTCCATCACGCCGGTTTCATCTCCCTCTGTGACACAATAGATAATAGGGGAAAATGTTTACAAGACAATACAAGTACATTAGGACAATTATATAAAGCACACGGCACGTGCCTGTGGATGCGCATCTGAAAAGACACAAGGCTGCTTTGAGGTTTACTTCTGGCTAATCGAATTTGAAGTCATAAAATGCCCTCTGAATACAGGTGGATGGACAATCAACGTGCGACAGCCTGATGAAGGTTTGGTTCTGAATGAGATATAAACAAGCCTTTTATAGAGTGAATATTGAGACGGAGACTTGTCACTCAATCATGTCCCCTTTTTTCAGCAAACAGCGAGGGAGAAGGAAAATACACTTAGAGCTTTGCAACTAATACAGGCAGAGGAGCCTCAGGATGAAAGCCTCCACTGATGGTCATTGACAGATATTCTTTCTGTGGCTAACGCAGGGGAGCTAAGTGCTCTTTACAAAGATTTAGTGTGGAGCCGCTCAATACCCGAGCGCTCTATCATTGTTCAGTCAATGACACCAGGACCAGCCTTTGGAAAACATTCCCTCTGCCCACCGTTCCAGCTGTCGTGCGGATTCATGAAACCAGAGAACGAGTCAGTCGGCATGGCTGGAGAGACAGGTAGGAGACACTTTAAGTGCTACGAGGCTAACAGCATGACAAGCTGTGCCCACACAGTGTACATGCTGCATACCGCTCATTGGAGTAGGAGTTCAAAAATAAGCATAGGTTCTATATCTGGGTCATCTATCTTTACGCCCCAATACTAATGAGTCAGAGGGGCATGCTTTTTATCATTCTGGTCCAGAACAGACATTATTTTAAACCAGGATCATTAGGGTGACTTATTGTGGAGCTGGAGACTTAGCCATCAATTCTTTTGCATACATGAGTGAACTAGCTCTTCCCCAATGTTTACCAACGAGGTTCAAGCATCTTGCTTCTACACTTGAGCTACAGCTGAAGGCAAATGGAGATAACTGTTACTTTGGGTGCACAGTATTTAGTGGACACTGGGATGATCACTAATTACTCGCGTGTTCTCAAAGAGAAATCTCTGTTAGACAAATTGAATTCATGGATAAACTCTCTTGACAGTGAATGCTACATGATTAATTTAAATAAATCGCAAGGGAGGGCTACTCATTCAACAATCTCACCAATCTACAGTCTTTCATGCAATAAAAAGGAAAACAGAAAGACAAATTAAGAATAGACATGTGTCTCATGCAAACTTTTTAAAAGGCAACTCTTCACTAAAATGTACATCAATTTTGCTCTCCATCTCATCCCTGCTCTTTCCTCCTTGAGTCCTTCCCAAGGGCTTCTTTGAAATCAAAGTATCTCTTCGTCTGTGTGCTGTGCTTAAAAGCAATTCCGATTAAATCAAGCTTAATTAGACCGCCTTTATCAGAACAAAACCAAAGCTGAGCCAAGTATTGCTTATCTCGAATTGCAGCACTACACCTCAGATAGCTTGCTCTTGGTTTAAAATGGGGGAGCATGGGTTCTGCCTGCTCTGGACCTGCAGAACAATATGGCGCCCAACTCGCAGCCACTACAACGGTATCTACTCCTGAGATCTCTGGCTCCTCTGGCTTCTAATGTAGGCTAGCAAGGACACATTGCGAGTGTGACTGAAAGTGTTAAGTGGCAGGCAAACATTTATCTACAACCACCTTGGCACAAGAAACTTTTTGACAGGCCCTTCTTCACTGCCTTCTTCATGGAGACCTAGACATCACAGGGGGCACCTGACACTTTGATCAATTTGTCCTACTTCTAGCTTAACTGTAGCCCAATTCATCATTTGTAATGGCCAGGACTTCAGAGCCCTAGTAGACTGGGGTTCAGGAAGAGGACTACAGACACAAAGAGACAAAATGACTAAAATGGAAAACATACTCCCTAGTCACCCGAGTGTACTCCATTAACTATGTCCTATTGTGCTCCAACTTCAAATTGAGTAGGCACAACTCTTGAACACGCAGCTTCACACTATGAACTTAATAATAAAACCTCTGAATGTGTGTAAACGCTCTGCAAAGACGGTGTAAATGATTCAGTAAAAATAAATAAACAAATAAAACATAATATTATTTGAGTGCATTTAGTCTGGTAATCCTCAGAGCAAACTTTCCCCATTACTTATTGTAACACTGCTCACTTTAGCAAGACATTACTGCCTTGTTCCTGCAATTCACTCTTGTCTTATTTTGAGCTGTTAAACCCAGGGCAAATATTCATCCACTTCTCATTAGCAGCAGTGGTAGATTGCATGCTGGGGAATTACAGAAAAGCTAACCTTTTTATGCCCAGAGATCTTTCTCAAGAGGAAAGATCCCCTCTGCTCACAGGAAATTGCTTTCGAAATGGGTTAAGATGGGCTAAGACCCAAGGCATCGACAAACCCTTCCAGTGATGAAACACCTGTGAAGGCATCTCAACAGACAGCCTCCAGGTCCTGTAATGATCTTATTAAAGCTTCTGGAAGCACGGAACGTGGTTGTGGCTTTTGCACTTTTAGGTACTTTCTTACAGTCTTAACAGTTAAATCTTTAAGAGCAGAAATAAAGCTCAGAGAAAACTCTACCGCAGAGAGATACCGTGGTTGTTCAATAACTTTGCCTTTGATCCCTGCCTACCTACAATCTTAAAATTCCAGATATCTGGTGGAGCCTGGACCATATGTAACAGGCTGTGCCACATGTAACAGCCTGGGGTCTGACTCATTTTCAAGGAGTAGACCTAAATCAGGCAATATAGATCCCTTCAATATACATTTAATCAAAAAGCCAACAAATTAATATGAAGTATTTCTCTAAACATTCAGATTCACGTAATGGAGCCACAGACGTTGATGAGAATGTATATAAAAACAAACAATTTAGAGAAAAATAAATGCAAATCTGGAAACATCAGGTCTGAAAATATATGAAGGATGAGAAGGATGCCTGTGGTTTATCATTGAGGAAGTATTTTCAGAGGAAGTACATCCCAGAATGCACCAGTATTATGATACACTCTTCAAAAAACCAGGAGCAGCAAGATAAAAAAGAGGGGAAGGAACAGAACATTGTACAGTAACCATCACTGTTGGAAAAAGCATATGCAAAGCAACCGGATAATGGAAGAAGCAGACAAAAGAGATGCAAAAAAGGAGGGCACAGAGGGCAAGGAAGGAACGTGAAGATGGTTTCCATGGTGGAGTGAGGAGTGTGGAGCAGGGTGAGACCCAAGGTCATAAAACACCTTTGTTGATACTTTACGCCCAAGGTCCCCTGACATTTAATTATTTTTAAAAAGCACAGGCTGAAAACACAGCATATGAACACCTCGCAACGCTTTAAAACCCAACTATACATTTAGAGTGAGTGCCTTGAAATATTTTCTCCAAGAAAATATTCAATTTTGATGTATAAATTGACAGAACGCGCAGAAGAGCACTTTATGACAGCAGGGTGACGTCAGCTCAAGACGAGGTCATATGGAGCAGACATTAGAAATAATGATTGTGTCACTGAAGGTTCTAAACACACTCTATCAATCAACCAATCAATCAAAAACAAATTAGGAATCCACTGCATGAGCAAAATTTGTACTAAAAGCAATCTCACTTGTTTCTTCCAGCCAACTGAGATCGGCCTTTTCCAACTCTCAAAACATCTACGTAAATACTGAGCAAAAGCCATATGGGAAACATAACAAAGCCACTGAAACCTTGTATGGGTTTGATGTGTTCTCTAACTCTCTTTTTTTTCTCCAAAGGTATGACATTCCTATAATTATGCAGCGGTGTCGACACAACGCGTTCATAAATTCAATTTGCTATCTGTCATCTGTATCTGTATGTTTTTTATGGGGAGTTAGAAATAAAAAAACAAAAGAGAACACATAGGATCGATTGAGAACTCAATTTCTGAGGGCTCACATGCAGCCTCCGTGATTCATGGAGGAAATGAGACAAACTCTTGGAATTCTAAAAAGCCTCTGTCTGCTACGTGTGGCTTTCTAATGTGACAAATAATGACATCCCATGTGTCATGGGTGGAACAGATAACCACAGTGGCATGTAGAATGCAAAGATACAGTGTGAGCATACAAAATAATGACATTTATCTCTGTGGGATATTTTAATCAATCACAGCGGCGTACCTTCTGAATTTAAATAAGTGTGGAGCTCTCTCTAACAAAATTAAAAGTGTTTGACATAAGAAACACTGGACATAGGAGAGATGTCTACCACAGTACACTGCGCTCCACTATCCTTTCTGCAGCCAAATACTGAGTCTAATTTGCTCTGTAATGAGATCTAATGAGGGCTTACAGGCCTTGTGCTTGATGAATTGAAACCACTGTCAGGGAGAAATGCAGTGAGAGTTCAGCTTCACCCCAGTCGCCCTCCGTGACTCCGGTTCAGAAGATGAAAAAGGAAAAAAAAAATGCACAGAGAGGAGAGAACCAAGTAATTCTTTTTTGTTGTGTGTTTTTTTTTCTCCGCCGTGGATTGTTTTTGAACACATTTGAGCCCATCTGTTCCCCCACAGAAAGTCACCTGTGCAATTAACCTAGACCATTAGCCGTGAAACAAAGGCCTCGGCGGAGAGAGGGGGGTTGGGGGGATGGGGGGGCGGGTGCAGCTTTATGACCAGGTGGAGAGGCAGCAACCACACTTCCTTTTAATCTCATTTCTTGCGCGTACTCTCCTCCCGCTCGCACTCCCATGCACCTGCTTTTCCGCTACTTTCACACCTGAATTTCAGCTCAGGCACTTAAACATACACCTGCATTACTCTCTCCCCCCCCCCGCCAACCCGCCCTCCTCGCCACGTGGCTCGTTGTCTGGCTTTGAGCGGAGTCAATCCCTTCTCTCGCCCTCCTTCCACGCACTCCCAGCAGCTCTTTGGAGCAGGGCAGACAGAGACCATTAGCGCAACAGAGAGTGCAGCAAACACAAGAGCCCAAAGGACAGCAGTTGGGCACCTGTTTGATGCATCGTCAGTTTTCCTCTCTATCCCCCCCCGCCCCACCCCCCACCTCACATCTTCCTGTAGTCTAACCGCTGAAACCTCGCAGAAGCTTTGACCCAATGACCCCGAGAAACTTTCCAGACAAGCCTGAGTCTTTAATTTGTCGGCTTATGTTTGTGCCTGTTTGCTAGTCCACTTGAGGGAAGTTAAAGGGGGGGGATGGAAGGGTAAAATGGCTAATAAAAAAAGACAGATTTTCCTGCTGATTAATCTGGATTGTTTTACTGTGGCAAATTGATGAGCAAACCCACTTATGTCTGCCTTAACTGAATTAGGGATGCTCCCACAACCCTCCATTCTGGGGGGAATGGCTGTGCAGCAACTACTTTCCTCCTGCAATGAGCCCCTGTGAGGCGCCAAGGTCAGGGTGAGAAGGGAAGGGAAAACACAGGGCAAGGTCAGAATATCTCAAAGACTTGGGGATGTGGGTGCACGCAGGGTGAGAAATGCATTGTGGACGACACACATGAAGGGGAGACTGGTGTTGGAGTCGGGGGCCGGCCTGGTCACTGCCGGCACGATGCCGAAAGAAATAGAGATTTCCTGACTACGAAGGACCAGGGGAAACACGGAGAGAAGTTGGATGTCGACAAGGGAGAGATGAAAGTGGATTAGCCGCCGTGGCGATTTGCATTCTGTGGTGGAACGAAAGCCCCTGCGATGCCCTGAATAGCTGGATGCATGAATAAGTAAACAAACAAAAACAAAAATAAACCCTCCATCTGGATGGATGCTGCCAGGCCCCAAGTGAGAAACAGTAGGGAGGGGAGGCCGGGTAATGGGAAGGGGGGAAGAGAGATGCGTGCAACGTAGCAATCACCGCACTCCGCTTCCGCTGCTATCATTTACATCTTCTGCCGGCGACCCCCTCGGTTGCCGCACCGTCGTCGACATCCATCCACCACTTCTGGCTAGCCTGCCCGGTAACACCGCAGAGACACATGGGAGTGCTGCAAACCCAGGACTGACAGATGTTAATTTGACACACTTTCCCTGTGCCACATGGGGTCACCGTGTCAGGGTGCCAGCAGGGCCAGCGGGAGCCGCAGCAGAGCCGAGCGGACCACCTACACCCGTTTTCCATAAGCAAGGCACAGCTGCATTTCACTGCAGTGTGGTAGACTTTCATATCTTCGCCTCAGACTCCACAGCAGGGGGAGGATGGCTGCCCTCGGCCGGGATATCGCTCTAAAATGATCAAAATGTGTGGTCTTCAAGGTCTAACGTGGTAATTTCCCCCCTCTTACAGATTACAGTATCTGTGTTGTTTGATCTGCTCCGTCCACCCAGTTTCCCTCGGGTCGACTCAAAGGTACAGAGTATTCATTGGTATTAGCCACAGTATACAAATTATTACGGAAATGTGTGCTCATGTGTTTTGAATTTCATCATCTCACTCTTGTTTGATCCGTTTTCAGTTGATGCATGCATGCAGATTGCATCATGGGTATGCTATTTTATGTCATTATGTTATTATTTATTAATTTGTAGAAATATAAGAGTGATCCCTGTGAATTTTTATCAAGTTTATATGAGGTTACAGCCTGTTTATTTAAGTTTCTGAAGGTTATTTACATCGACTGGCATTTTAATGTCTATGATTACAAAGAGTACAACCAGCAAAGAATTCCAAAACTACACTCAAGGACTTTCATGGTATTTGAACACATTTTTTCTTTTTCATTTTATTGACATTACATTATAACGAATATTAAAGAAAAGGTTTTTGTGGGTTTTATTGTCAGGGAACAAATGTGAGTACATGAAGGCTAGTGGCTTCTTGAGGTTACTTCTTGTGACGAAAAATGGGTGCTTTAAATCAAGGGCCACATCCAAAGGCTTCATAAACCGCAGCCTTTGTGGACGGCGAAGGCCAAAGTGAGCATCGTCAGCCTTTCTCACCTGCAAATTCTTCTATTTCTAACTCAGTTTGGACATATCAGAATTACTGACACAAAGACAGCCCACCAGTTTTAATATTAGTCTATGACACCATATCCATAAGGAACAATAATCTATAGCAAATTGTTGCAGCCACTTATGATAAAGGTAGGTTTAAACATTAGCAGGCCTCTAACGGCAGATTTAAACGTCACACCGTTGTACATCACTGAAAATGATCAACAATGGCATCAGTTTAAAGTTTGCTCTACTGATGCTTCGTTATTGTTGTTTTTTAGAGAAATGCATTCAGCATCTTTCAAAAGAAGCCCCCATTTCAATTAGACTTCGGGACTGGGTAACCTTGCCGAACCGGCTGTGACACCTTTAGTTGTCAAATGCAGCCTTTGAAGGATGCAGCCACAGAATTGAGACAGCCGCTCTGTCTGTGGACATTTCCCTGGACACTTCTGGCACCAGACCAGTCATAAATATTGCAAGTGGATGGGCAGCGACAGTGAGCTACATGTCAGTGATGATTCTAAGTCATCTATGGCTTCATGTGATGTAGCAGGCTAGTTAGCAGAGGAGATGAAGGTGACATTTTTCATTTCTTCTGGTTTGAAATTTTAAACCCAGAAAATATGCCATTCTTTGTATGACCACTCTCATATGTAGACCTCCAGGTGCCACACAGACAATATCTTAACAAAACATTCACCACTCACACACTGTTCATATCAGTCACATATATGAATCAGGTTACTGAGATGAAAGGGATGTCAAAGCCGCTTTGAAATGTGGAAGTACATCAGGAAGTTATGAACACACGAGCACTAATGCACCCAGGATACTGTAGACTTGCCATTTTAAACGAGTGGCACATTTTGATAGCGGATGCTGAGTCCTGGAATGCAGATCAAGATAACATCTGAACCAAGCCCCACATGGGCTGTTTGCATCACTGAAAGGCGGTGCTGCCTGAGGAAGCTAAATGGATTTGACAATGGAATTTGATGGTCTTTGTAGTGAGGGTAATTAGGTTTGATTGACTGTAAAGTGACTGGTGAGGTCCAGATCTGGGAGGGGAAATGATCAGACACTTGAACCACCCATGAATTAATGAGATTCAACTATGCCTGAGCTGATTTCACCAAGGAGAGGAAGAGCATTTACGAAAGCAATGGGAGGGAGAACAGCACATGGCAGGATGATTATCGTGAGTGCATGTGACACAGAAAGAGAAAATCACAGGGGGAATAAGACAGAAAAAAAAAACAGGAAAGGCGGAGATATCTGATCCAGGTCTCAATTCCTTGAGTGTGACCTTAAGGAAATTAAGTCAAAGATAAGAGGTAAAATTGATTAAAAGGTTTAAGATGAAATCTAATTAGTGCTTTTTTGTTGTCCAAAAGGGTGCCAGAAAGTGACAAAATAGCATTGCACATTCATCTTACATTGGCATCAGTAATATTTCATAAAGTAGACGGACTAATTTGTGAGATATAGTCCCTGCTGCTTGCTTTAATTTGTAATACGCTATGGTATTTATTAGATAATATTAAAAAGGTTTCCGATGAAGCTGGGATTGTTTTAGTCATACTGACATCTGTTTATGGTAATGTCAGAATCTCTTATTATATCGTGTCACTTTTACTAATAAATCCATTAGATGGTTTTAATTATGGAATGTGTTAACGGGGCTATATGCAAGATTATATCACCGGATGTTGCATGAGCACCAGCTTTTCAGACATAAACAAATCTTTTTCGCTTGAGCCACAACTCTACAATGGCTATATGTTCCAATTTAGCCTATTCTGAGCAGCTTGTAGGGCTCTCCATGCCAAACCGATGTTGACTCTCTTCATCAGAACTTTATATGGCAATTCTTGGAGGAGACATCTGACCTAGATATATGGCCAAAAGTATTCTGCGTGACTTCACTCTGCAGCACATTGTGATTTGGAGTGGAGACACAACCCTATCATATGCTGTTATTTATTGGAATGGGAAATATGACTGCAGATAATCCTGGCGCCTCGTTCCAGAGTTTCAGTGGCACGCCTCACGACCTCCCAAGCTCCACCTTCAAATGCAAGGATGGCTGTAAAGCGGACTTCGCCATCATGGTGACACACATGCAGACGTTGTTAAAGTAACTTCATCAGAAACTACAAATACAGTACATCATGAGGCACTTGAGCCATGCATGACAAAAAGGTAGTACTTGGAGGATAAACAGTCAGCAAATTCATAAGCATTGTGCCATATATCATCATTATATTCTGGAAAGGTCTGTCCTTGTTCATTAAAGTCTATATCAAACATGAAGGTCAGCTTTAGCTCCCTAATACTGTCTTCATTTCTCACACTGAGCTGGGAAATAGAGAGAATCTCTTATAGAAACATTACTTTTATCTACTTGGGTTTCTGACCTTCACGTCTCTGCAAGCTATCTCCCCTGGTAATATTGTTTGCCATGTCTGCTGTGCTGCGGAGACACTATGCAAACTCGGAGAGCTAACCTGTCCACCCCGCCACTTTCTGTCAGTGCTTGTCTATGATCACCTGGCTGGCATAGCTACGACACCGCCACGTACGCGCAGGCCTACCCGCAGCTGTCAGTGTCGCACAAAGCCATCAATCCACATCTCCGCCACTGTCATTCCTGACAGGGCACGGCCAGCCACAAGCAGTCAGCCTGCTGCATAGACATACATCAATTTTGTTTAGCATGCCCCACGAATACTGGCCTGGATTTAGAAAATGTGCTTGAGGAAAAACAGAAACACTTGCAGAACTTTTCTTTCCCATTGAATAGGAGGAACCAAACCGGTGAGGACAAGCAAGTTTTACAGAATCAATAGGATGGATTTTCTGCCTTTAAGAATAAATAAAGGTCTCACAATTCTGTCATGTATAAATATTAAACGCACAGTTAAGAAAAAACAGTTAGTTGGTGCACGTGAAGAGCATGAACTATAAAATAACCATGATGCAGTCAACACATTTACTATGCATGTACTTAGCAAAAGCAGGGCTCTTTATTGAGAGGGGCCTGGTTTTATTTATGTAAACATATACCAGTTCATCCTTAAAGTGTGAGAGGTTGACAAGGAGGATGCATAAATAGAAGCTGCAGTCCCCTCATTGTCAACATGCCAGCGGCTCTCTGCAGAGAATCACAGAAACATGGAGACCTCATTCTAGCAGGCCCTGCTGAATGGGAAAAAGCCTTGACAACTATCGCCGATTGGGGCAGAGGGGAGGGGGTGGAGAGGGAATATATAGAAAATTAAATAAGGAGGACATTATGGCGGGTGCCTGAATTCGAAAACGGCGTCCGTATTCCTTTAAAGAGTTAAACATAATCAGACCTATCAGCTCTTTTTTGTACACTGTGATAAATTATGCGGTGTATGCCCAGCTGTTGTGTGATCAAAGATAACCATATTAAAGATTATTGTGATGTGGGTTCCGAAGTTTTATTATCCCAAACACCTTGGCAAACACACTATAATATTCCCGCTGAGCGAGGTCTACACTCAGCTGTTGTCTGCAAGCTGTTGCTGGAACGGACAGAAGTGGAGGGGGCTCCAACTTATAGTAAGGAATAATCACATTGTAGGGGAGAAAATCATAAAAACAACATCTGTGGAGTCTTTGCATGTGTTTGGGGGGTAATGATACAACCTTTTAGAACAACTTACTTGATATTACAAAAGTTTGAGTTTCCCTATCAAATTATTTCACTTGGTTGGTGCAACCACAAAAATAGTGCCTGCATGCACACTTGATATTCCTCAGGTTGGCAATAAGATTGTTTTTCAGAGGTTCATGTGGCAAATGGAGCTGTTACAACCTACAACATCAAGCTGGAATGGAACAAGTTACCAAAAATATATAAAAAAATAAAGCAATTCACTATTCCTCTACCTTGGGAGAGATGCCCGGACTAAATAAATGGTCAAATAAGTTTTTTTTCCTGTTTGTTTGTTTATTCCTATGTGCCTTATGCCAAGCTGCATTGCACTCAAAGCGGCATGTGCACTTTCCGGCTCTGCTCAGAGCTTAGTGGATTTGACTGGGGTACAAAGTTGACATGCGGGTGCAGACACTTGCCCCAGACGGGGGCAGTGACCCTGGTGATGCCAGCCGAGCACGGGACCAGAGGGGACCCTGCTACTTCTCGCAAATGCCTCAGAGAAAGAAAGTCCAGATGCTCTTCCACGCTTAGGCTTTAGACAAACCCGCGTGCTCCTTGTGACATTCTTCCACGGGCTACAAAAAAAATATCCCCACTGCGATGAAATGTCTCCCTCTGTTTTAGACAGACTCATCAGTTTGGCTTTGTTCGACATTGTTTAACGGGTATTCCCTGCAAAGTTAAGAGCTTTGCTAAATGTTGAACATCTGGTCAGTTCAAGAGAATATGGAAATCCACTTAGAGAAAATTAAAACAAATGGGGTAACTGGGTAATGATTTCACAAGCAATTTCCGACATTAGGATTTCTACAACACGTTTTGCTCCGCACTTGTCTCATCTATCAATCATTCCAGCCGAAACAAGGGTGCCAGTCATAAATGTGCAGACACCCAGTGGCGTCAACTGCCAAATCAGGAGGGGAACAAAAATGCCTCTTTTCTTTAACTAGTTTCCTGAAAGCATTTTTCTGCTTTCCCCCCTCCCCCCACCGTCCTGGTGAAAGCTAAATGAATTAAACTTTCATTAAATATGCATTTCATTATTAATCATTTGCAAGTGGAGAGGATTAGGACGCAATTTGTGGAATGACATAAAGCCTATCTCTCCTCAAAAATAGCCTCTTGAAATTGCATTAAACACAATAGTACGATCCACCAAAAAGTATTTAAAAGCAATAAGTGAATCACTAAATCCAACAGAAATTATATTGACCTCTTCATAATTCTCATAATGCAACGGCCATATGTTTATTCCATCTGTTCATGCTAATGGATTTGTTAGCATTAAAACGTATAAAGATCAAAGCTCTCTCTCTCTTGATCTATCTATCTATCTATCTATCTATCTATGATAATAAGGACAAGAGAGGTATTGAAAAATCAATTCTATAAATAAATTGGTCTTTCAGCCTTTCAAATGTAAAATTAATGACAGAGTTTGCACATGATTAATGAATTGTTAGAGAAATTACACAAGCAACATCCCGCCCTACATTACATCATTTTCAGCAGCTTTCAAAGGCAAAACACACTGATTTGCGGTGTGAAAAGTCTTTTACAAATACCTGAAGAACATATTGAGATTTTGAACAGAATGTGAGAGAAGACTTTTCCAATAGAGGGGGCCGCAGAGAATGGAGAGACGTGCGATGAGAAAAACGCTGAATATCCTGCAATGTGCATTCCAACTCAAACACCATAATGACAGGCTGAGAGAGAACGCCGGCACTGAACACCTTACTGAAATAACCTCCAGCTTGCTAGAGTGGCTTTCTATTCACACGACCCATTTACTGCATTTTAATGTTTCGCGTCTGATTACGTTTGACAGAGGCAAGTTAGTACACAAAAAAGGAGTCGCTAAAGATTTGATGAAAATGTGCCATCAGTGCAGGTAAGAACCTTGAAAGAGGAGAAAGATGCCTGGCTTTGTGCCTCTCAAAATTAAGTTTGCCGCTGCCAAGGTCATTGTGATGGGGACACTCCAACAAGCTAGGTGTTGGTATGGAGGACAATCCCCACTATCTCCGAGGCTGCAGGCAACGTTGCCCATGTCATCCTCATGAATTATTCATGTGAGTCGTATTATGGCATTCAGAGACTGAGATCAAAATCTGCTCTGGCAGAAATATTTAATATTATACCTACTTCTCTACCCCTCTCCATCTGGTTAGCCAGAATGAGAAAGAGAGCTAGACAGCCTCCTCCAGCATAGCCATGTTGGATTATTAAAAGTGAAGCTTTCAAAGAGGTCACTGCTCATGGAAAAAGGGGAAAGAAAAAACTGTAGCATGCATCAATTATCTTGGAGAGTTTGTGGCAAGCTGAAGACTGTCTTGTCACATTTCCCAATGTGGCGGAGCCACAGAGAGGTCCTTGGCTGACGCTGACATTTAGAAGCTGGTGAATTGTGGATATCCCACTCTGTTTGTCAAAAATAGACAAAAGACCACACTGACTGCCTGCTTCAGTTGTGAGAATTCCTTCTCAATGTCATTGGCAATACAAGGCGCAGGCATCCCGCTCTGTTGCTTTTCATGTTGGAACAACCTACTCCGATCAATATGTAGTTTACTGGCATCCAGAGAAATTCTGGTGGTTCACAACAATACATAGAAGACTGTGGTGGAAAAATCATTTTCTACAGCATTGCTCGTGCAATCTGGTTAATAATGCCTCCATTTGAGTTTATCAGAGGTACAGATAGTATTTTGGTGACATCCACATCGCCCTGAGCCAGTGCACGGCGATCAATCAGGGCAATCTCGGCTGTTTTACAGTGAAGAGAAGTTGAAAGTGTACGGAAAAGTAATGGTTTGAAACATGAACTTGAAAACGAACATAATATGATATATATAATATTACCCTTCCTTTACCCAAGCTTCATTTCAGATGTAGATTATTTGAAAAGACTTTTAATTTTTTGACACAACTTTATCATAATATAAATAGATGTAAGGGAGTACAGACTTTTCTATAAATATAGATCTGTATATGTATGATCCGATTTAAAGACAAACAGCATGTGGGCTTTACTGCTAGCTAAGTTAGCCAACTAACAACTTGTGTGTGTCGTATTGTTCTAGTATCATATCTGAGACGTGTTCCAGAACAGCTGATCACACTGATGTCTAATATCAGACTCAAGCGGGAATTCTGGGATCATGATAATCACAAACATGCTAAAAGTAGAATAATCTGTCTGGTTTGGAAGCACTGTATCGGCTCTGGGACTGAGTATTAAGCTCCCTCCTGGTTGAAAAGATGACTTCCCTACTCCCACACGTTATTCTCTTCCGTCTGAGTTCACATCTGTGTGAAGAACAATTCCATAAACCCCCCTTTCCATCCTCCTGTTCTCCTCCCAACTCCCTCACCTGCTTCCCTGTCTCCGTCTCTGTGGTGGCACCAAGAGAAGTGGCATACCTTTATTCATGTCAATCAGCTGCTTCTTCTTCTGCTGGCGCTCCTGCTTCTCGCGCTCGGCTTTCTCCTTCGCCAGCTTGGCTCTCTTGATCTTCTCCTCCATCTCCCTCTTCTTGTGGTTCTCCTTCACTGCTTCCTGATGAGACACACACGCAGAGGCACACACCGATAAAAATCAGAATCTGGCTCCTGCCACTACTCTTTTAGCGTCTTCACTTTTGTATAGAGCTCAGAGGCAGCAGCGTGCCATCAGCAAATTCTTATTCTGAGGAGGGTTTGATAGTTAGAGATAAGCTGCAGGAATAAACAATAAATCATGCCTTGTGTATGGACCTTTTTAATACCAGCCTATTCATCTGTAAGGCTTCTGCTCTGCTTTCCATATTTTCTATGAAGCACAGAGGTGATTCCATATCAATAATACATCAACATTGCACATTATATATAAAAGAAGGAGCTCTTCATCACACATACACTCCCAAGTACCGGCACATTTACTTTGACAGTATGGGGGAGCCATTGCTCGAGAAAAAGAAAAGCTAGGCAGCCATGTGCCAGTCTCAGAGGAGAGCGAAACAGATATTCTCTTCCTCCTCCTCCTTCGTGACCATCTGAAATGTCAAGAAGGAGTCAGAGAATGGGAGATAATCAACGCTACGAATTCAGCCTTTACAAATGTGTCAGTTTGTTCTCATGCCAGCAAAGAATAAGATACATCCGCGTGACCTTTGGAGACAACAAAGTGTTCGCTCATACCGCAGCCCATGACAGAACCCGTCATAGGTGTTTCTGTGTGTGTGTGTGTGTGTGTGTGTGTGTATGTGTAGGATGTCATACATACTACTCCAGCATCCATTTAGCGTTTTCACTAATCTTTGGCGTGGCTCCTTCATACGTGTCAGTAAGCGAAGGTGTTGCCCTGTCTGCGTGCTGATTTAATAAGTGGTGACACCAGACACCACCACCCCCATCCCCGTCAGATGCCCCCAAAGACCTGATGTGTGTGTCGTGTTGGCAGCTAAGACACAGGGATTACAGGGATTGTGGGGAAGGAATGAGGAAAAGAGCAGCTCATCATGCCAGTCAATAGTACAGCTTTGCTCTACGTTCAAGGACACGAGCCATTGTTGTCAGTGTCTCCTTCTTGGATGACAAGGGCAATGAGACAGACATTAGGGGAGAATGGGGGGGATGAGGACGGCAGAGATGGGGGTAACAGCGGAGTCAAGTGAAAGCGACCGTAATGGAAAGAGAAGGCAAGATTGAAAGTGGGTGTCTATGGGCAGGATTTTTTGAATTGCTTGCATTATGTAAACATAAGATGGGAGTTTTGCTTCGTCAGCTCCTGCAGGTCAGTAAACAACCACAAATCAACATTCATTTTATTGCCTTATCAGGATTGCATCAATGATACAGCAATGTTCTATAAGGCCCATTTACTATGTGCACTTAGCTGCTGTTTTGAATTACATAGGCACGTTAACATACTGTACGTGGACGGTGAAACCTTCAGGCTGTGCGTTTTTGAAGTGATGGGCAGCACCATCACACCCATTTCTGTCCTGGTCCATGAACCACATTCAATAACATTTTGGATCAGTGCATCGCTCGGCATGTGCAGCCTAAGTTGGAGGATGAGTTATGCAGATTATGAATAAAATCCTGGCGGCAAAAAAATTATTTTAAACAAACAACTGATTCTGACTGTAAACATGATTATGCAACGTAATTATGTTGCTCTAATCAAACAGCACCACTAATTACCAAGGCAACAAATATGTTATCACTGCTCTCTTGCTGTCTTTTTTTTTTTCCCTGCTTACTATTCCCTTTGACGGTCGCTATTTTGCCATTAGCAAAAACTGATAGTATCGAAAACTCTTTCATTAGATGTCTCATCTTGAGCACAAGATAGTGACTCTCATTGGAATTAAGTGCAGCAGATCTGGTTTAACCACGGATCAACTCCAATAATGATTTTGATGCCAAGAAAATATTTTGTCTTGTTCATCTATGGTATTATTTGGTTAAGATCACATTTAAATATTGACTTTATTTCAGGTGGCCATGGAAACTAAATGTTTTTAACTATCATGCTCAGTCTTTTTTCTCTGGTTAACAACCACCACTTCAGTTATGGCGCCGCACAATAAGAGCGCAAGTATTCATTGTGGAATTGTAACAACAATCTGTATCAATAGTGTGAATGCTGCACTAACGACTGGGATCATTTAATCATGCTGAAAGAGCATAATACTTATCTAAGCCCCTTGACAAGAGTGTCTGGATCCAGTTTACAACCTGACAACCAATCCTGCAAAATTGACATTGATGTATTTAATGCAAGTAATTGTAGTAATATAATTACATTTGCTTTTCTTTTGGCATTTTAATACTTAGATATTATTATTGATTTCAAGTACGACAGATATATCAGATGTATTCAGATGTATCTATTGGCTCCCTCTTGACCAAATATGTCAATTATAGATGAAATACATCATTTTTACTGAGCTTGGGTGCAAGACTAAACAGAACTGTTGTAATTTTATCAGTGACAACATATAATGCATTGAGGGAAAGGGTAAAATCATTACACACCTTAAAGGGTTTGAGGGACTGGCTCATATATTTTTTTTCAGATTTGTGGTACAGAATTTTACAGGAAACTAAAAGGTCTCCAGGTCAAAGATAATTGACCATCATTGACAGAGAGCCTTTATTGCAAAACTGCTGTGTTGCCAAAAAAACAATGCGAAACATCCCTTAAAAAAATCTATGAAACACTGTAGTCCTGAGTCTATGCTTACAATGACTAGTCTTGGACCCTGAGCTCTCACTGAAAAAGTGCAGGTAGTGTATACGGCATGTTCAAGGAGCGTATACAAATTTGCAGCTGAATTTTAAAGAAGACAAAACCTTAATGCCATGGTGCCCTATCATCAACATCACTGAAGCAGCACATTCCCTCTCCCCAGACTAAAGTGAATGTATATCACATGCGTGGCCTCCGTTGTGTCTAAGCAGGAGATTTTGAGATGGTGGTCCATCTCAACCTAGCTGGAAAACGGAGTGCTGTGCAACCCACGGGTCCAATCCGCTGACGAGGATTGGGCTGCATTTTTCCTCCTAGCCAGGTCTGTTCTCTCAATAATTCATGAAACATGTTTGCTTTTCTTCCTTGACCCTGCACAACACAATACATCTCCCACAGCACGGCTCTCTTCCCTTGCATACAAGTTTGCCAGTCCAATGAGGGAGCAATGTGTTTCCAACTGCTCAGTTGCACCAGTGATCTCACACAGAGAGTGTCACTGCTATATCTCATTTGAATTTTACAAACACTACAGTGCCTAGTCTTTAAGCAGAAAATGTGTTTATTAGCCATCTGTTACGCTGTGAGCCAGAATGTGAGGGAGGAAAGGCGGCCTCAAGAAGTTATAGGTTACAGATTGTGAGACTTCTGCTCTGTGCAATGGACGTATTCCCATATTGATAGGTGACCTCCAAAATCTGGTGTGATCTCTTTAATGGCTGCTCATGTGAGCAAGCGAAAAATTGAACAACATGGTAACGGGGCGAGTGGCGCTGTCAAACAATCCTCTCAATTGGCATCGTTTGTCATATTGTGAGGGAATTAGTAAGCTTTGGAAATGTCAAATGAGCACAAAAATTGATACACAGACATGCACATGTGTGCACACACAAATCATCATTCTAATCTCTTAGATGGTCTATCTTGCCACTTTGCGAGCCAAGGCTGGGTCTTTTGGTCTTATTAGAAAGTCACTCAATTAACAAGGAAGAGTGTTAGCTCATCCCAGCCCATCTGCTGTGCTTTGATAACTCATTAATGGAAAAATCCTCATCTCCCATGCTCCTGGTCAGGATTACACATACATACCCTGCGATTGCATTTCACTCATAGCTAATTTCCGAATATGGCAGCAGCATTAAATTAACAAATTGTTGGACTTTCTGAGTACTGACTTCATGTGCTGAAATCAAGAGATATTTCATTGGCCACAATTAATAAAGAATAAAATAAAAAGAGAATGGGATGGGTGTTAGCGAGGGGAGGAGAATGAAACAGAAGGAAAATAAAGTTAATGGATTCTCTTATCAGTTATATTCCGTTCTGTGAAGACTGTCTGTCAATGCGTTTACTCAAATGCGTCATGTCGGTTGGGTGCATTAAGCCCTGGCTTTTTAGTAAAAGCAATTTAGGGTAACTGTATTGCAATGGAATTTTGTAACACTGAAGATGCTTTGTGCTGTGAATGCATTACACAGGAAAATGCAACACAAGCGGAAGTTAGTGAGCTTCTTTTGTCTGAGTCAAACGAGTCAATTTGAAATCAAGGTCTGCGGCACACCAGGCACATCAGGCTCTCTCTTAAATTATGTGCTGAGAAGAAGGCATGTTGTTTTTTGCAGCCACCGTTTGTGAGGAAAACCAGTAATGGTTCATGTAGGAGACGTCTCCCTCCCCCCCAAATTCCTCTGCTGACAAGAAATTGTGCGGCAGAGAAACTAGCTCACTTGTTTTTTTACAGGCTAAGAAAATATAAACAACATTCAACTACAAACAACCGTGGATTCTTTATGCTGTGCAAGCAGATGGGATTAGCCTTTCTGTCAGCTGCGCTGAGGAGCCAAAACCAAAAATAATATCTGAAGAATATAGTGATTAAAGGATTGTTTTTATATGAATACATTAAGTTATAACCAGCCCCCTCCACCCATTTGAACCACAGCAGCCTTTATCCCACACACTCCCCTCTCCTTATCCATAGCAGGAAAGTTTAAATCAGTAATAAAATATTCATATGCAGCTATTTGCTTGAGAGAATAATTTATTTTCTTGGGTGGATGCCTCTTTTAGAGATATGCAACTCTGAAATCCTTGAGGGAGCGTTGTGTTGTGTGCTGTTGCACTTTGATCACCGAGAATGAAAAGTTGGCTTCAGATGGGGATCAGAGTGAAGAGAGGAGAGGGATGCAGACAAGGGGACCTTGCCATTCATGTTAATGGATTGTGAAGACTGAGAGTGTGCCTTCTGGACACCATGTCATCACTGTGACACTGAGAATTTTTGGGGCGGTGCCAGGAGGGATGGATCAATTGTAGGAGGTGGAAAAGCAAAGACACTTGAATAAATGTTTAACTGACTTGTCTGATCAGGGAAATGGGGAGTCTTGCTATGTTCTGAGTTGATGTTCCTCACTGCTAATATTACCTCTTTTTATCAAAAGTATACTCTATTCCACATCCATCACATCAAAACAAACAAAATACAAACCAGCATTGTTACAGGAAAGTAGCAGCAAAGTAAAGTATCGTTTGGTTATATTTCTTTTATATAAATGCTTTCACGTGTTAGTACTCACCATGAAGAGGATGCGGAAGTTGGCCAGATCTCCGAAGAAATCCTCCACGCTGAGTGAGTGGGGGTCGAAGGCGAAGTAGCTGCCTGTGTTCTCGTAGAGCTTCT
>CAESWR010000246.1:276446-292752 GCA_903171835.1 Mullus surmuletus | reverse complement strand
CCCCCACACCTGCTTTTCTCCCTGTGTTTCCTTGTTCCTTGTGGAGTCTACCGGGCGCTCGCCACTACATGTAACGCTCGTGCACGGTGGTATATGTGTGTCCCGCTGGGGACCGGACTGAGGCTGGCTGGGCTTTTGCTCCTTGTATTTCCACATCAAAGACATGTCATAGTGATGGAGCCTGACACACACTATCCTGCAGCACCATACTGGTACGGTGGAGCCTTCATCCCACCCACGCACCGACGCACGCACGCACGCACGCACGCACGCACGCACGCAGAACAAAAAATCACAACATAGCTAGATAGATAGACGGATTTAGTGTGTCCTGCTCTCCATTGATATTGGGTTTTTTTCAATTTCATGTTACCCAAAGATGTTTCGCTCTTTTTACATTTCCCTTTGATATTCTCTCCATTAACTCTTTCCAAAACAGCAAACTCTTTCCTCCTCACAGTGAACTTTGAGTAGTGCTGGCTGAGATGTGTCTAGTATTCTCATCACTTAAGCTTGAAGCGGCGCAGGGAGCAGAGGTGATGGGTCCCAAGGTAAAGCATCACGCAGGCTTTGGTTGGCCCGACCCTGTTTGTCAGTCTCTGCTCTCCTCCTCAGGCTCCCCTCCGAGGAGGGCTGCCGCCTGCACTTCCTGTGCACTGAACCTCACCAACGCAGAGCAAGACAATTGCTCCAGGGCTTGGGAGGGCTTTGAGCCACAAATGTCGATGCTACCAAAGATATCTGCGGAGCGTTTACTGGATTCTTCTGCTGGTACTCAGATTAGAACATGTTTATTTATTTAATTTCCGAGGCATTCTATAGCTCTGTGACTTGATTTAGAAAGTAAAGACTGATTCTCTGCTAGTTTGTGTTCTTGTTGTTCTTCCCTCTGTCAGAGATTTGTTATGGCCAAACAAGCCCTGTCTCTGAATCTGTCCTTGTACAAAAAAACCCCCAAAAAACAGAATTAGTTCACTGTCCTGCCACTGTGTCCTCGTTACCGCGTTCAATCAGTCACTTTAAACTGGGCGTTCGACATGCCAGAAATGTGACACTTAACATCAGTAAGCTGCGATTAAGGGCAGTCATTTTTAACACCAGAGAGTGACATCAAAAACACATCCAAGTCAGAATTACCCTACATGTTGGGGGGGGGGGGCTTTTGAGAGCCCGAAATTCCATGAGAAAACCCAGACGAATGACGAAAATCCATTTGAGTCAAAACAAAGTTTTCACAATGGCCACCTATGAGTGTGGCAATAAATTACCTGGTTTGTTTACCTGTGCGCATTAGAGAGTTATTAAAGTGCTGCATAAAACCTTAGAGTGGGGGCCAGAAAGCCTCAACAATAAATCTCCGGTAACCTAGTTCCATTAATGTTTATTTAATGCTTTTCCTATGTGCTCGCTGGCCCCTCCATCCAAGGCCCCACACTAAGCCTGCTTTTCTCCAAACATCACCATCCCTACTCACTTTATCCCCACACCTACTGCCAACAGCCCCTATGGGCCAAATTACACCAAGGCTGCCCACAGACGGAGCGCAACCCATCACATTGAGAGCGAGGATGGGGGGTGGGAGAGGGATGAAGGAATGCAGAATGTAGGTAGGACAGACAGAGAGAGAGAAAGAGAGATTTCTGATAAGTATGTGGAATCTGTGAGTGACTGCATCAGCAAAAAACAATACAAACAAGCGGCTGTGTTCGCAGGATTACAATGAGATCAGCTGTGTTTCGCCATTAGCCGAGCACAAACATTACTTCCCTCTGCGACGGAAGTCAGGTTCGCTAAGAGGAGAGGACAGTGCCGTTCTGCTGCGTGTGGCGATACGAAAGGAGGGGGGGGTTGGGTGCTGGAGGTCTGCGGGGCTCGCAGGAAAAGAGGATGACAGCGTCCCGAGTCGGGCCACGGCACCGACACTGTGCCTGTCAGAGGGAATTAGCGGAGCAGCCAGTTCCAGGAATTTAGGATGTGACCTGGCACTGAGGTGAACGGGAGGGCGGAGGATGCGGCCTCCCTGCCAGTAAAGAAAGGAGAGGAGGAGGGGGGGCGCAAAGGAGGAGGTGCACGGGTTTAACGGAGGCAACTGACGGTATGCTTAAAGATACAGATCACAGCCAAACGGGAGCAAATACATGATTCAGATACTGAGAACCAGGCACTGGCTTTAGTGGAATACTCATTTTAGGTCAATGGCAGGATATTGAACTAAAATGCAGACAATATATTAGAAATGTCCATAAGTATCAAATATTCACCCTCTTTTATCACTTTTTATTCATCACAATTTTGTGCTCACTGACATGCACACCATGGAAGAAATCTCAAGGTGAGAAAAGTCAAAGCTACAGTCCGACAAATCCTTCACCTGAGACCCATGGATGTTTGAACCATATTGTGTGCAAATCAAAGTACATATTCCACCGAAATAGTTCTACCACCTACAAGAAGCTGCAGATGAAAAGTCAAAGATCACCAATGTTTTTTTCACTCCGGTGTGTGGGAATCGCAAATGTCTGCATAAACTTTCACAGCCGTTTTTATTTTCTTTTTCAACTGACTGACAGCCTGTCGGAGAAAAAGTATTTCCGCTGCTCAGTTGCAAATGTGCTCTTTGCAACAGCAGTAATTCTGTTTGAAGTGTCTTAAAACAAGACAAGCAACCCGGGCTTGCTAAACAAGCAGACGGACCATTCTAGATTAAAACAATGTACAAAAAGGAGCGACAGAATGGTGTTTTTCTCTTCTGCGCAATCTCAGTCTGTGTGAAATGGGAGCCTGTTTGTTGTGCATAACAATACGAAAATTCAAGTCAGGCTCATTTCATACGATTCAAATAATTAAACAAGAAAATTTGAAGCAAACCCTGAATGCCTCAGTGGGAACAATAGAGACAAAATTGCTGGACTTTGGCCAAAGTAATCAAAGGCACCTTGGATGAAAATCAACAGCTCGCCATTGAGAAACTCCATCCTGTTGATCTGTCTGCACATGGGAGGGACACACGCATCAAACTCTTCCTCTCTCCGACTCTGTTGGATTACAGAAGGTGCCAACAGGGTGGTGATTACTCGACTCCGACTCCCTCCCCTTCACAAAATGTAATTAATGTAGAGTGTCGCCGAGCCACTGTGGTGATCAGACTCCGCCGTCACCTCTTCACCTTCAATGTTCTCGGTGTCTACCTCAAAAGCTTTCTAAAGTAAATTGAGTGTTTGTTTGTTTTTTTCCCCCCGCATAGTGCATGACTTACACATTGTTGAAAGAAAGAGAGAGAAAGAGAGATATATAGAGAGAGAGATGCTCACTCAAAGCATAGATATTTGATATTCTAGATGAGTTTTTTCTTTTTTACACATCAGAGGCTCAATGAATTATATTACCACAGCAACACCGGGGTCACGACCTCTCCTCTCTCTGTACACCTCTCCATCATCTCCCCAACAGCACCTACATCCTCCTTTTCTCGAAACTAAAAGCCAGATTTGATGTCAATTTTACTGTCAATTTATTCTGCCCATCTGTCTCTGAAATATTTATACCTGTAGAGAGGGGGCTCACTACTGCTTTAGCATTCATGCTCTTCGGTACAGCACCCAGCTGGTGTTGGAACAATTCAATGAAGGGAAGACTAGTGGGTGTAATGACTACATCTGATAAGGGCAAAGAGACTATATAAATTAGAAATGATGGGATTAGGTCCATGGGAATGACCTGTTGAATCATTGATATACTATTAAAAAGGTAGAAACCAGGCGAAGAAATGAGAAAAATAATTTGGAGGGCAACGTAATGGTGTTGGTGAGCGAGTGCTTGCGTACACCAAACAGTCCCACTAAGATTACTACCACACACAAACACACATAATCGTTTTTTTTATCTTTTATAACCTTTTACAGCTGCTGTCACCCACTCGTTGTCATCCAGAGTAATCTCATGTCACATCGACGCTCTCCCAGCCTGTGCCTCGCCGTGTAATTTTCACATACTGGAAGCATGACAATGCAAATCCACTGTGTTTACAACGTTCATACTTGTCAAACTGTAAAAGGTCAAGTCTCTCGCCTCCACTGACGCTGATTTAATCGGTAAACATCAATCCTGTCATCCACATCACAATGACTCAAAGATGCCCCTTGAAGAAAGACAACTTCGGTGAAGAACAAGGCCGCTGTGAGTGACATTCCATGAATGACGAAGTGCTGGTTCACAATTCAACACAGCTGAACCACACAAGCCAGGTATTGGATCATTTTAAACACACGGCACACAAACAGCCATCTTTTCCACAAAGATAGAGCCATATTAGGCACACAAAACACTTTTTTAAAGATTGGATGTAAGACAAACAATTGTGAAATAGCATCATATACTGCCTGAGTAATGCAAATGCAACATTTGGAAGGAAAGTGACCAATGCAGGGACAACACTCTTGTGAGACAACACTCTCACTGAGGAAAGACAAAGAACATGTAGGGCAAGTATAGACTTGTTTGCTTTTCCGACATGCCACATCCGGGGGTGCAACATGTCTCTCTGCCTCCTCGTCTGTGTTTTGCAAACACAATTTTTTCAAAGATCTCTGGGACACCAGCTTGGTCCAGGTCCATATCGTATTATAGCAACATCAGCCTATCTTTTGAATATAAAATCGATCGTTTGAGTTAATGTCATCTCAATTATTTTCATCAAATAAATGGTAGTTACTGAATGAACATTATAATAATAACAATAAACACAAACACAATAAACATATAAGCTGGATGCCTCTGCGCCAGTAAATGCAAATGCAAGTGAAGCGTTTCCTGCGGCTGCAACTTCACAAAGAGAGCATTTAATTGGCAAAATAATAGTTAACTTTTATTTAGCAATAATCACATGGAATTTAATGTGTCTGTGCAATGTGTTCGCTTATGTCCGACTGTGATCCTTTGACAAAAAAATGTGCTCACAGAACAATGACGGCTTTAGATCAGCAGATGCATCACACTCCAGGATGCAGGGGACAGGCAGTTTTCCACGAGGTCAAAAACACATTTCACTGCGAGCATACTGTCACCCAGTGCACCCTGTTGGATCACAATTGTTGAAAGAATGATGCTAAACAATTGCAACTTCCTTTTCTTGTTAAATTACAGTGTGAAACAGGCCATGCTGTTGCCACAAATGTCTGTATATTAACCAGGACTGATATCAGATAAACCAGGTTTGTTAAAAACCATTCCAGATTACCAAAATCATCATGTACAGATCTGGAAATTGGGCCTATTTAATGATGACCTTACAAATTAAAGAATTAAGACAGACAGCCCGATTTGCAAATGGGCATTATCTTGGACTGGGGTCTCTGTGAGCGTCTCCCAGTGAGCTTCCCAATGAATCTCTCGCTTTCATGTTGGACGGTGCAACAAGGACAGCCTCGCCTACAGTCAAATCAGTGGAATTTACAGACATTAAGTAATTTACGCGACTGTAAATGCCAGAGACAAAATGGAGCATTGTTGGTTAAAACACATGAATGAGAGCATGTCTTAGCCCCAGGCAGAATGGTATGGAGGACTGATTCATTCAAATCAATGGGATATGCGAGTACGAGACTGGAGAAATCTCACAGTTCCATGAGCGGTGAATGCAGAAATCGTTAAAATCCTTCAAAAGAAACAAACACACGTCGGAAAGAAAACCAATGCTTGAATTACTTGACACATTCATTCAATGTTTGAGAATCAGCATTGGCATTAAAGTTAAGGCTGCTGAGAGCACGAGTCATCATGTCCTGATTGATTTCAATTGCTTCCACTGAACCAGTGAAGATTAGGGCCTTTTCAGAGTCCGGAAAGTTTGCGCACTGCATGACATGTAGTTTTTTTTTGAGTGTCCACCTTGTCTTTTTTTTCTTTCTCTCTATCTAAATATGTGTAAAAACAGAAGAGCTGGAGGACTGATAAATGACAAATAGAAAGGGGGGTAAGAAAGAGGGAGCCAGAGAGAGAATATAATATTGATCAGATTCCTTCAGTAAGACCACTGGCCCGGCAGTAGAGTACAGTTCCATTCAATAGCCTTATCATTACCACAGCACAAACGCATTCAGCAGGTCAGCCTATTTGGCCTCCCTTCAATCTGAGTGGGTATGCAACGCTGTGTCTGTGCATGTGTGAGAGTATGTGTGGCTGAGAGTGCATGCATGGGGAATAAAGAGAGGAGGGGGAGGGGGGTAAATTTCGATTCTTTAAGCCAATGAATCCCATTATAAGACCACTTACAGGACATTTCTTTGTTCAGAACACTTTCAGCTTAATGAAGTGTCCTAAGAGTCGACGGAGAAGTTAAGAGTAGATGCTATCTGCTAAAGAGTGGTGAGGCACAAAGGTAAAAGTTATCGGCAAAGCGAGAAGGCGGCAGAAGCTGCTAAACAAAGTTTGGCCTCCAGACGTTTAAAAGCATGGTCTCTAAGGAACTTTGGATACGACAAACATGGGGGTCCGTTTCCTGCATCAGCGCCATGAGTGATAGACTTCAAATGCAGAATAAGGAAAAAAAACATGATATTCAAATAATGGCTCACAATTCTGAGCAGGTCTGGTTTAAATAAGAAACGACGGCTGCTATTATCCACAAATAGCTAAAAATTGCCAAAATCTCGGTTTCATCATTGATAGCGAGCGTAGCATTTTTGCATCTCAGGAAACTCTCTATGAGCTGTCCAATAGAAATAGAATAGAAAGAGACTGTCACACAGGCTTTTATTTCTCTCACATGGATTACTGCAACTCACGGTCTGAGTCATCACAAAGTGGTCCAAAAACGCAGCAGCCAGGCTTCTCAGCGAAAACCAAAAAACTGGGCACATGACTCCTGATTTTAAGATCTAATTGATAACTTTTAAACCCCCACTTTGGACTGGTGCCTGGTTGCAACCAGAGGTCTGGGGCTCTGCTCTCCATTTATCAGGCCGAGGGTTAGGACCACCAGCAATTGGACCTTTTCTCTTTGGGCTGTCCTCTCGCCGGAACAACATCCCGAGGGAGATCCGACTGGCGAGCGCCTTATCCTTTTTAAATCCCTCTTCAAAACATTTTTCTACAGGGTTTGCGGTTTGATTTCACTTTGATCTTTTCAGTAGTTACAAAAGCAGTCTCAAAATTCCAAGGTTACAGATAAGAAAAAGAAATACAATTTATTTATTTTTATTTTTTTTTTATAAACTTATAATCTTTGAAATCTTTTTTTGCCATCAAATCGACCATTTCCATTTTCACTAGCAACAAAAGTTCAAGCTGCTTTACCATCATTGTTATTACTGCACGGTCAGATTTTGGTAACACAGGTTGTCGCCATGGATGTGGCTCTATAGACGGAGAGATGCAGACCAGGGAGAGGGGGGATAATGGAGCCGTCTCCATTGGCAACGCAGAGGCACAGAGACTATTTTTAGCAAATTAATTTAAGGCTCTAAATAATTAACTGATAATTATCTGGCAATCAAGAGTAAGATAAAATGATCTCCCCGAGAGTTTTTTTGTCATGTGGCTCAGCGGGTGAAGGGAAGGGGGCTTTTGTGTGACTCACCAGTCAAAGACGCTGCTGCGTGTCACAGTGCATGGCGACGAAAGAGGGGCGAAACAAAAGATTGACAGCGACATAACAGTAAGATGTACTCGCTGGAAGGCAAGTGGATTTGCCTAATGAGTGACAGAAAAACTGCCACTTTGGAATAATAGATGTGGGCAGCAGCTGTCTTCCGTGTTCAGCCGCACATTTATATACACATATATTTAAATATTGGATATTGCATGCAATATTTCTCAAGTTGTTGCCTTGAAAAAAAAAAGAATGATGCATGAATGTATAATGTGCAGGTTTTCACAGTAGGACTGAGCCACAGCAGAGAGCAGTGACTTCAGCCTCGCAGTTGTTTGTTGCAGGTTTTGTGGAGTGGATGTTTTGCGTCCAAGTCAGGGCATCTCCACACTTGACCCTGAGAAGAAAACGGCAGGGTGGGGGGGTGGGGGGGGACTGCCAGGCGGTTGATTAACTGCCTCTGGCTATGTGTATGTGTCCTCCAACCTGTAAAAATCAAAGCTTGTGCATCGCTGGTTCATCTCATTCTTATCAAGTTTTCCTCTACTCTTGCTGTCTTCATCACTCTGACCCTCTCATATTTCACTCATGCTCTCCTGGCTCTATTACTTCCTCAGTCCTCCTACAATTGGCCGGTTTTCCGATGAAATAAATACTGTCAAACTTGGGACACAAACCTGCCAATCCGCCTTTCTCGCTGTCACTTCTGGTTGTCTGCACGCATCTGGGATTTTTGCCGACGTGGTGTGTATCTAATTGAAAAACAATCTACCTGTTGAGTGGTGCTGGAAGAGGAGGAGCCCCCCACACACACACACACAAACCCCGACCTGACAGCTCATTTCAGTGTTCAAACATCACTGCTTGGCGCCGAAAAAACACAAGAAAAACGATTTTGCCGAAAGTCATGACAGCACAGTGAGGACACCCAGTATGCAAATCAGCATGCAATTTTTTTTTTTTTCAGAGCAAACTTGACCTTTTGACCATCAAATCCTAATCGGTTCATCTTTAAATCGCGGTGGACATTTGTGCCAAATCTGAAGAAATCCCCTTGTGGCGATCCTGACATATCATGTTCACAATAATGGGACTGACAGACAACCCGAAAACATAATGCCTCTGGCACTTTTGAAGGGTTTTTTTTTGTTTTTTTGTGCCTCTGCACTGGTGACAGCACAGAGGCATAAAAAGAGCCTTCAACAGACGAGAACACAATGTTCTTGCACTTCTGACAAACATTCGTTTGGAGGAAAATTGTCTTTTTCATGCCAAAAGATAATAGTCTTCCATTCATAAGTGGGGCTATGGGGACATATGTTTGCATACTGTGTCCTTTTTTTTTAGGTTGTGGATAACAGAAAGGGCACAATTAGCTCAACGGCGTGATGTGCTTCTGCGAGAGCTGAGGTTGACGGGCCTACCTAGCCTCCCCACTGTGCAACCTTTTATAAAATCAATGCCACCACTAAACACAACTCTCCCCTGTGGAGCTGGGCCCTGTTACAGCCTCCTTCCCCTTCTATTGAGGGGAGGAAAACACAGACAAACAGATATATTAGAGCCTCCCCAGATGCCCTCCTCTCATCCTGCAGCTCGACTATGATTGTCTATTGTGAGGGGGCGACAGTGCCGTCCCTTGTTTCATCTATATACACACAAATATATACAACACTCAGAGTTTGAATTTAGAGATTTCACTTTCTTCGACTAATTGCATTTTATTTTTTCAACAGGATGAGCCCTGTCTTTGAAAACAACCACTACTTATTTGATTGGTTGTCAATGGGTGAAATAGCAGGAAGGTTTTGTTGACTATGTACAAATAGCCAAATACAGAATGGATTTGCTTCAGAGAAAAAATAAGCAAAAAGAAGGGGGAAAAAGAAGAAAATCTAATTTTTAGCTAAAAATAGACCCATTTTTTGCCGTAGAACTATCTGCAAACAATAATTATAATGAACTACAACAGTCGGATTGAGCGAGGGGGCAGGGGTATGAAACACATGCCATCATTCTTGCCTTATCTTTTTGTATTGCACCTCACAGGGAGAAAGGAAAGTTAATATGCTGCTGTCTGAGACACATTGGCTTTATCGCAAAGATGCTGCCTCGTTTTCAAGGAGGGCTCCAACACCTGTGTAACATGCCTTCACAACTGCTGCGTGCAATATTTCTTGGCAGGTGACATGGAAAGGTACTAAGATCAAAGCGCCGAGACATTTTTCCACAGAATCTTTATCAGACAAACGCACAAGCTCTATATGTACCTTGACTATTCACTCATTTGACAGTCTGTTGCTGTATTTTGCATCAGTTTACACAAGCAGTGAAGCAAACGCTCCTTAATGGGCACTATCATCCTCTGCAGGTGGCGGGGGAAGATATCATTTTCAACTGCTCAATCTCTTCTCCTCTTCAACATTAACCGTGCCATTCCAAGTTGCGGACACGTTAACTCTGTGATTTTCCTCAAGTCCCCTTGTGCAAAATGTGCTTTATTTTGTGGATGTTTGAGCTTCACTGTGCAGAATGATGCTGATGATGAATGATGCAGGCACTGGCTCTGCCGCTCAACTTAATTAAACCTGAATTTACAGCATGTAACAAGCAGGATTTGTGACATCACAACTGGTTGGGAGCCACTTGTGGTCCATTATATGACTGACACGAGTGTGCTGCGGAAAAGCAAAGCCTCCAGTGCATGTACGCCCAGAATGGATGCTTCATTTGAGAAGGAGACATCTTGTATCCAACAGCTGAACTTCTGACAGTGTTTGCATATTCATAGATTCTTTTAAGTGAGATAATTTGACTTTTTTGTGGAGAAAAATATTATTTGAAGATGATTCCCCCCACTTTTAAATATATTTTTTAAAATATGTCTGCGGGGGATTTTTAATTACCATATCTGGCCTTTTTTTTCCGCTTAGCTTGGTGGATAGTTGATAGGCCTCCGAGCTGCCTCCTCAAAGTAAGACAAGTCATCTATAAACATGCACACAGCGCCTGCATTCTAATCGTCTGTTATGGTGCTCTCGTTGTGTGTTACAGTGTGTGTATTTGCTGCGTGTTTTTAACCGGACGAGATGCAGGCCACCTTTTTATCAATCGAGGTGGAGGCAGGGTGAGGATTGTGGGTTGATGGTGGTATTGAGCAGGAAAACGATCTATATCAGTCATTAAAATGCAAATGTGTTTACCAAGCCCAGCTTTGATGCTGCACTAATAACAAGCAGTGGGGAACAATCATGAATCAAACTCGTGCAGCGACCTATTGAACACACACCAACGCCATGTAATGAAACAAGAGCTGAAATAAGAGCAGTTTTAACACTCAATTCAAAAATCCCATCATTATCTGAAGACATGAAAAACAGAATTAAGCAGCACAAGATGGTTTTGGCACAATTCCAAAGCTGCATTTCAAAGGAAACCCAGATTCCATGGCCCGAAATTAATGACTTCTGAAAGTGAGACCAAGAGGAAATACCAGTGCATTGAGTAACCGAGCATGGCTGAGCGCACGTTTTCATGTTGTATTCAAATGCACCTGTTTGGTTTTGCAAGTGGCAACACCCTTCGTTACCTGTGTCAAATTTAGAAATAATAAAACACTTTTTTTTTCTTCCTTCTTTGCAATTCAAGGCTTCTAACCTCGCCATTTGCAGACATCCTGACCCCATGGCCCATAAAGCACGGCAGCACGAATGATAACGATAACCACATAGTTTTTAAAAATTGTTGTAATTCCAGGAGAGACTACACTATTATGAGAACAACAGCAGCAAACAATATTGCAGACCTCACTTCTCAGCACTGTGTCTCTCTCTCCTCTCCCCCTGCTGTGCGTCTTTCAGCGCCGCAGCTTTGTGGCTCAGCACAATTCTGACTTTTTCTCTTATTCTCACTATTCATAGTTCTAGTAATGCAAACAATAGAGATGAGGGCACATTGAGTGTCTTGTAAACACTGTAACTACCATGTCTGACTACATCTCTGTCAACTAATTGATACATTTCGGTTATCACTTTTCAGATGGTCTACCTTTTTTTCTTTGCCTTTGAAAGGCTGTCAATATTGATTTTGTAGGTCCAACACAGCTGGAGAGCAAAGCATGTGTTTGAAGCCACTGTTTACACCGCCAGCGCGTAAACATTGTCACTTATCCTCCACGTCAATGGCCTGTAGTGATTTGGTCATTTTTAAATGCCAGAAAAAGTTGAGCTATATGAAAAAAAGATCTTGTGACCACATAATTTTATCTCAGGCGCTCCACCTGTTCCAGGCAAGAAGCGCAGGGACAGAAAATCACTGTCTGACCTACGACAGTCAAATTAAACTTCATAAAAACATGATGAGTAAAATTATATTTAATAACGTTTCATGTGAGTGGGTAGAAAAATCTTGTTTACACTGATCATTGGAGGAAAATTCCAAAGTCTATTTACTTTGTGTAGAAAAACATGCTTCACAAGCTATTATGAAAAGATGAAAAAGTGGCACCTATACAAATATATCGTCCAGTGTCTTGTATTTCTTTTTTTTCTTTTTTCAAACTGGTTTTTGATTTTTCCTTTGTTGGCAACAAGTGAGTCCTGGTAATGAAGATTTGAGGAGAAAAGACATCAGAAGAAAGAATAAAGTGCTCCAAAAATCTAGTGGACGCCCCGGGAGCCTGTGTGGCATCACAAAGCCATTTGGGGGCTCCGCGGAGAATATCTACTCACTCATACAATCTCTTCCACTTGGAATCCTGCAAAAGAGTTAGTAACCCTCTTTGGAGCTTAGTCAATCTGAGAGAAAGGGATAAATAGAAGAAAGTGGAGGGGTAACACTAGAGAGTGAGGACAAGGAAGTAATAGGGAGACGGGGAGAGAGAGAGAACGATAAGAGGGCCTCATCTTTTGCAAATTGCATCATCTCTGTGAAAGCGGACAGAAAGATAGAGATGAGTATTACTACTAATCTCCAATCTGCACGTTGAAAAGAAGTCAGACTTTCATTTGCCACTGACAAGCTTCCTCTTGTGATCTCTGTGGACGACAAAAGATCTCAATGAGCAGATTAAATTGTGTGTTTACTGTCCCGGCTCTTGGTCTACTACACCACGTCATAAATCTCTGGCACGGAGTACGCTAGTTTTTTGTTTTTTTTTAATGGATGTTTTTAAATATTACAGCTGAAGAAACAGTATGGAGCATACATTACTCTATACAAAACTTAAGGCAATCAATAGACTGTGAAATTAAAACTAATATCAGAAAGAGTTACTATCCATGATCAGCCCTACATCAGGGAAAATACTTGATACTGCTGTTTCAGATCAAATCTAATAAGCTTAAAGCTAAGTATAGGGCTTAGTATTCATTTGTGGATACAGAACCCCATTCTGTACATAGTTCACTTGTAATATGATAAGGAGATATTGTTGGGGGATTAGGTTATCTCCCAGGAGATCTATTAGTGGATAAGTCCTACTGGCTGTCTTATGAATCATTACCTCCCTGACTACAATCTGCAAACCCATTCCCTCCACAACCAACACAAAAACCATAGATGCACGCGTGTGCACCGGTTAAACACACACGCTGTTGTTTTAAACGCTCTGACGTAAGAGACCCATCTTCAAGACGTTAACTCGACATCAGAAAGACGCATGTATGGCAGGAAAAGTGGTGCATTGAGATATCACTTAATGTGTCTTTCAGCATGTGGAAAACAAAACAACACACACATACACAAAGGAAAATGGGAATCTGTGTCTTGCCATCCCTGTGTCCGCGGCACAACAGGGCATATAAATTGCCCTGTGTGGGATGATAACCAGAAAGGCAGGGAAACGGGCGCCACATCTGCTGTAAATCCTGCAATTATGGCTAAAGTGACATTAAATAACACGGGGACTAATCTTCTTCATGGGGAATACAGTTTCAGTCAAACTGGCTCCATCCCGAGTGCTTTTTGGCTATTAGCAACATGACTGAAATGGAGGGCTTTCACAGGATGGAAATGGAGAAGCAATCGGTAGCATAATTGGTGGAATGCCACAAAGTCTAATGCCATTATTAACACATTGGCACTATGTATCACCAGCTTGGCCCAATCATTACTCATTCAGCTCAGACAGTATCCGGTACCACAGTTACAATTGTGGTATTTAGTAAGGACTGGTTTAAAAAAAAAATAAAAAAGGCAACAAACTGAAGTGTGTTTCTGTGCATAGCATAAGGGTTGGGCAGGTGAAATTCAATACCCCCCCTACCTGTTAGAAATCTATTAGAGACCAATAAGAATGCTGAAAGGAGACAGTTTGAGATATTTCAGGTCAGCCTTGGAGGTTAATTGTTGAGTCGTCTGTCTGGTAAGTGAGGGGATCACTGTGTGAAACCAATCCTGAAGGCAGGGGATGAACAGCGAGTGTGGATGGCATTCGGGAGATTAGACCAGTTGATGGGAGAGGCTGAGGTGGGAAGAGTGAGAGAAAGAGCGGTAGAACGGAGGGAAACATGAGCCCATAGACCTCAAATCAACGCTTTCACCGAGCTGCCAATGCTAAGTGGGTTTAGACGCACACTTAATGTGCTTGAGATTGGTTATGTGTAGCCAACAAGACCATTGAGCCTCACTCCACGCACATTTAAAGTACAGGGTGCGATTTAACCTCAGTGTCAAGTACAGATAGAACAGAAATGTTGACGGTATCAAAAATAACTCCTCTCCAAACCAGCCATTACATTGTTGCCAGCCGTGTTGATAGAAATCACAAAGGCATCGCGAGGTAACCTGAGCCACCCACGCTCTCCCTTTGCTGAGTTAATTAAAGAGATTCTGCTGAACGGAGGACAAACTGATTAAAGTCCAGCATAGTAGCATCCAACTTCAAAGAAGCGCTTCACCAGATTGTGTGCTTCAACAAACAAAAAGAAAACTGAAATGAAAGAAAGTGGCGCAAAGTAGCATTTGAATGAGAACAAGTGTGGAGGTTTGGCGATTAGAAATCATCTCCTTTGTTGTGATGAAGGTCAAATTAAAATGCAGGATGTTGGGACGCGGTGGGTTACGGCACATATTTGGCTGTCTGTTTTGATGTACAGTAAAAAGACACGGCACTCCTGTGGGCATCGCTCAGATCTCTGTGGCCGCCTCCATGCCAGTCCCATTTCACAACTCACTCTACATCTGTGACATATAAGTGCGCACACACGCACGCTTGCACGCCCCCACACATGCACACAAGTGGAGGCGGTTTTCCCCACATGCAGAATGTCCCTCATCACCTTGCTCAGAGATGAATGAGTTTGCCACTGTCCTCAATCATTTTAATCACTTCAATGGAATCTGCCTCATTCACAGCTATCACTCTGTACTGCCTCGCAGCTATCTCATGTATACACGTTCTTACACTCCCCCTGAAACACAATGACTGTCACACGCTCATCGAATCTGCTCCTCTGTTACCGGAGCGCCGCAGAGCTCTTTTCCCAGTGAAATCACTACAGATGGACTGATAACACAACTGGAAACATACAGTAGCTGAAGAGGGTCACTGTAACAGTAAACAGAGGGATTTTTGCATAGCACACTAACATTGTTTCTCTTGAGGCAGGTTTGACTATTTGCAGCAGAGCTACAAAATGTGAAAATCCTGCACCATTATTGCATTTCACAATGATAACTTAAAGGTGTAGGCAATTGGAATTTATATGAACATTTAATAACTCTCAACCTAAGTTACAAAAAGAACATTAAATATAAAGTTAAAAAAGGACTACAAGTTAGATTTGGTAGTTTGAATACATCTACAGTTGTGAGTCAAAAGTTGACCTGAATGCAGAGACGTTACCTGGAGAGGATACAGCATGGCAGGACAAAGGGCGATATGCTGCCGGCCATGTTTGTGCGTCCTCCACAGTTGAATATTTATGACATGATAGCAAACTAAACTCCTCATTATAGCAGTAAAACAGTCAAGCCTTAACTGTCTTATGAATTATGACTCCGATAAACAGATTCATCTTTCAGTTGAAACTTAGCAAGGAGGCATTTCAACATGATGATTTTGAATACGAACACAGTGTTCGGACTGTAGCACTCCGGGCAATGTTCTCATGTGCATGAATTCAAACACATCTCCAAAAAGTATTCTATAACACCTAGCTTGTAATAACAACATAATACGCTGATGCACTCTCACCACCACAATCCTCAAATGATATTTGAGCTAAATAACAATGGGAAAGAAATGTCACATCAAACTAGACATTCAATTTTAATAAGCCTTTGAAACTGTGTTAAAATGCAAAACTGTAGGAGTAGGGCAATGGAACACATGCAAATGGAATCATATTTCAGATGGACCATTATGACCTTGCTCAAACTGGTTTAAGAATATGACCACTGGATCAAACAAGCCCGAGGCGTCATCACCCCTGCTGAACTATTCATCTCAAACATGCCCCAAGAGTACACTCAGCCCACGGAGCGTATAAGACCTGCAGTCAGTCACTCAGATTGCTCAAGTTATTCTTTATTTTGCTCCATCAAATTTAAAATCTCCTCTTGTAACAACGTAGAAATTATTCATGATCGATTGCCAAAAAAGACAAAAAAATGCCCATTTGATTTCCAGCAGGTTGGTGCTTGGATGGTGGTGCCTCTCCCTCATTAAGCAGGGCAACACAAACCATTGCTCCCCCTCCAGTTGACACCTTTTGC
>CAESWR010000246.1:265701-276343 GCA_903171835.1 Mullus surmuletus | reverse complement strand
CTGCCAGTGTGTTAAAATGTCTCTTCACTCTGGACTTGCAAGGACAGAGCTTTGTGTGTGTGTGGGTGTGTGTGTGTGTGTGTGTGTGTGTGTGTGAGAGAGAGAGAGTGTGTGTGTGTGGATGCATATGTGCTTGGGTGTGTGTTTATTTGACCAATGTAGGTTTACCTCAACCATTTACATGAAACTGAATCAGCAATATAAGTTGCACATTTGCAATTCAATATAAATCAAATCTAAATCATCTTGAAAATCCAAGGTTTGTATAAACCACCTTCACAAGCTTCTGAATATAATTATTTGATCCAGTCAGTCAAATCAACTATTTATCAAAACAACAAAAAATGTCTGTCACTCACAGTGATAAAGCTAAAGATAAATTTCACCTCACTGTGCAGCATGCCTCAATTTTAAAGTTAGATAACTTATTCTTTTTCGCTTTCCAGTAAATTATGCTAGTATGCATGCACTGTTTCCATTCAGAAAATGGACGTTTTGCAGGTATATTCTACTACAGCGTCAACTTCAATTCCAATCTTACTGGAGTAGGAAATAAAGTGAACTGATTCATGCTGTATGATGAGATCATTTTATCTCTACATGGAATCACAATTGGAATCACGGAGTGAATAGTTTGCATAATACACCCCCCTCACACACACATCGATACAAGCCTTTGAAATCAAAGAGTGCTCCTGTCTGCAGAGATTTGGGGGTAAATCAAAAAGACCCACTGGTGTTTACTACCAAGTCATTTGATAATCCAGTAAATGAAGAATATTTTTTTTTTGTCTTTTTCGTTTTTTCTTTCTGTACGTCCTCACTGACCGCACAAACACCCTTGAAAGGCGCGGCACACAAAAGTAAAAGAAGGAGTGAGGCAGAGAAGATATCTAAGACATATGATCTCCTCAGTTTCTACCAATGTTCCTGGGTTAGGATGGAAACCTTTGAGGAATCAAGGCAAAAAGCCCTGGGATCAACCATAAGTCTTCATCACGGAAAAGTCAATTCAAGGTCAGCTTCTGGCCCAGGTAACAGATGTGTCTCGCACATCCCACTTGCTCTGATGACAAGAGCTGCGACACACCGGCGCCACACTGCCCGGATGCGCGTGTCGGTGTGTGCGCTGCGGCCAAAAAGTAATTTGAAACGTTTACGCGGTTAATCCATTTTTACCTCCACGTTGTTTTTCTGTTGTTCCCGCCGATACTTCTTCACAGCCAACTGCCTCATCTCATGTAATCATGTTCACGCAGGAACCATCATCAACACATCCCCTTCTAGAGGTCACCCTACATCTATTCATGCCGTTAATTGGAGGTTAATTGTCAATAAAAACCCACACAGGCATGACTGCTGTTTAGACTCGCAGGATATTAGCCCTGTCGGTAAACAGCAATAAAGATAGTTGTGAATACTCCATTTGCCGTGACATGCATGACATAATACTGGGTTGATGCATTGGAAAAAAGGTAATGAGGGTACACAACACATTTGCGGATGTGTGCATGAATCAGATAACATTATGGCCGCCGTTACGAGCCAGTTATGGTGGTCTGGCAACAAGACAATCACATATGAATCCGAGATCAAGAGAAAAAGCATTGGAAGCCAGTGATTGCCTGAACCAAAACTTTGACTTACAGACGAGAAGTGCATGGATTCGTATGGCATATAGGTTCAATTGATGAGACAGTTGATTATTGATTAGGTATATTCATTAACCTGTAGTCAGAGGCGGGGTGTTATATATCGTGGCATTTGCTTGCTCGATTGCCTGCAGCATATTGGTCATACATGGCAGATAGATAATCTATACCTCTAACAACAATCCTGTATGGTTCCGTCTCTTTGACATGGCCGGGTAGTTGAATACCTGCGAGCAATTACAACTTTGGAGAAGGTTGTCAGTGTTTTGAAAAGAAAGTGATTTTTAATCCAATAAAACTATCAAGGTCCTCTGAATAGAAAATCAGCGTTACCAGTATTTTCACAAGTGCCTTGAATGAAGAGAGGGAGTATGGAGTTACAAGCCTCTCAACACATGTCATCAGCAAAGAATATCCTCTAAAAGCTGAAATTCAACAGTGTGTTTTGACAATTCTGTCATGGCCTTGACTGGCAGAGAATGCCAGCCAATCCGCATTTGAAATGCGACAAGGAAAAACAAAGCCTGTCAGAATGAGTTGGAGAGATGTCTACTGAGAGCCACATGTGGAGAGGAGGGGGGAGGGGGAGAGAGAGGGAGAGGGAAAGAGAGAGGGAGCGATGAGAAGAAAATGTTCCGTCTCTACATGACTCTGTCCCTGAGACACACGTCATGCTGCTCCCCCCACAGTGGGTGACTCTGACAGGATACTGTCTGTGCAGCATTCCCCCTCTGTGTGATTGATGAACCTCATTTTGCCAATTAATGGAGAATCCCCTGTTGACTACCATCAGATTGCCGTTTGTAACTGTTAGTGTTTCTGACTGTCACAGATTCATTTTAATTAGAGATCTCTTTCTCTGCCGACTCTTCTATTGTGCCTTGAATTTGCCAAGCTGAGAGTGCGGTGACATGCGGCAGGAAAATGGCCCACTGCATTATTTGTTGTCATTAATTTATTTAGTGCAGGGCTTAAACCGTTGAAGGCCAAATCTTTTTTGAAGGAGACGACCCAAATGTCGACCATATACCGTATCTTGTAATCAATTAGCGAACGTGAGGCAATTAGTGCACTTTATTTGCATAATGAAGCGCTTAATTGCTCCAAAGTGTGCGCGAATGCAGTCAATACATCCCCGCTAATCATTTGTGGAGGCGCATGTACGAGCGGGCTGCGGGAGAGATGGCCTGCAGTCATGCAGACAGTGATCCCTGGGACCTGTCAGGGGAGAGGAGGAATGGCCACTGTTAAATCGAGGTTAGAAATCAACCCCCGCAGAGCCCCGTAGCAAACAGCGGAACAACACCAATGTCCCTCGACAGCATCAGAAAGAAATAATAACACAACCGTGCTGGGGAAAGGAGACAAAGTGATTGGCCATTAGTTTGATTTACAATTTAGAGAGGCCTCAACTGGCGTACGCAGCAACTTCGGCTAATGATGCCGGCCTTTTCATCAAGGCGCTTTTTCCAAGCCTTTTGGGTGCTGCCCCATTTGCATTAAGGCACAACAAATGGTGCTACTAGGTAATATACAGGTTTACACTGGAATAAATGCCAGCCATTGTGTGAGTGCCTGCTTTGTATACAGAGATAACATTTCAACCAAGCCATTTTACAATTACCTGCTGCTATGTCAGCAAGAGTGTTATTAATTAACAGGGACATTGTATGAATGGATATCACATGTGGCTATCAAGGCCATAACAACATCCTGTGCTCAATCTAGCCTATATGCTTTACACTGTGACTCAACCCGCGCCATTTAATTATGGCCATCCTCTATTGTGGATTCACATGCAGAAAAGCAGCGTAAAAGCCTTGGTGGCTCATATTTACGAGACAAATAACTCCAGTCACGTTTCCTTTCCACTTGCATTTGATAGAATAATTTGCCAACAATGGGCCTGTCATTCAACGGAGTCTCAGGGATTTCATTAAAACATCAAATGAAACTGAAATCATGAGCCATGACGATGGAGAGTGGGGATGGCTAAGCAGAGAAGCGTGGCTGGTGTCTACTGCAGGATTAGAGCTCAGCAACAAGTGCTCAAGGGGGGCTTTGCATCAAACCCAGGAGCCCATGACAAATGAGGGCGGCTGGGCTTCTGTCTATTACCCTGCACTAAGCCCGGGCCTTTTGGGGAAGTAATGAGGTGCAGATTGGTGCTGCTGCCACTGGGTCCTTAGCCCAACTTTCTGTAGAGCAGAAATAATCAGCAGAGACCTGCTGGGCCAGTAGAAACAAAGCTTTACAGGGACTGAGTGACACATGGGGACAAGGAGAAGAAACAGATTAACTTAGCCAATAACTTCCTTTTCAGAATTATATGGTATTTCAAACACTGATTCAAGCATACAGTGCAGATGGCAGCAGTTTATACTTTGTGTGGACCATACACATGAGCGATTCGGATGTATGAGGGTGTTGGGAGGCATCAACATGCAGAAGAGCAGGTCTGAATCCAGCATGCAGTAAGTCCCAGAGGACAACCCCGCAGGACAGGCGGGACATTGTGGGCGGGGGGGGGGGGCTTTATCAGTGGACTATGACTGCTGTAGATCCAGTGTACGCCATCGGGTTTACCTCCCGTGCTCCGACACCACACCCTCCTGACCACCCCTGGGAGCCACAGTCCACAAGGCCCGTCAGCCGGCTTACTCTACTGGTTAATGGAGCTGTCACATCAGGCCGAGTGTCACAGCCTAACAAGACACTCATTGGCAAACTCGCAGAGAATTTGCTCATACGACCAGAGGGCACAGAGATGGTCTTCTCCAGGGAGGGGAATGCGATGGATTGCAGACAAGGAAATGATGCTACTTTTTTAGTGTGAACCAAAACATGTGTATCTGGGATGTCAGCTAGTTTATTCATTAGATCAAACATAGTTTATGCATATGCTGAAGCTACCTGAGCCAAAATCATACCACAGCAAATCAGGTAGAAGTGGAAACTGTAATGCGATATGTGTATCCACGTTTAACTACATACATCATCAATTTGCGGAAAACTCGAGATTTGTGTTCACAGAACGCCATTTATTCCGTATTTGCAAAGCAAAACTCCTTGATTATTTGACTGAGCAATCAACAGAAAATTACCTACAATTGGCTAATTGGATAATTTAATAATGAGGTAATTGTTAGAAGGAAAAACTATTGGCATCGTTTTTGCTTTCAATGTTTTCTTTTCCCAAATTATCTGTTCTGATCGTTTTTGAAAGTTGGCACACAGACGCAAATTAAATCACTCCTCTAGGATATAATGACGCAGATCCTCAAACATTCAAAGCGAGTTTAAGTTGAAATTGAAGATAAATGTTTGCATAACCCAAATAGGAAGTGACAGTACAACAGTAACACAATAATTGATCTGCACTGTTCAGTGTAAGGGGAAAAAGAAGGTGCACTTTGTGTTCTAAAGATGTAAATATATCATTCAAAGACTTTAAAACTTTGTTTTGGAGTGACTCACACTTGGCTAATGACTGTGTGAACTAAAAAGTGCAGTGCGTCAGACACACCTATTACATTTTGCTCATTAAACATTAATATCAATTTGGAATAATATAAGAGATTTATCAGAGCTGTGGATATTTTTTGATTTATTCTTATTGTTTTCTCTTTTGTTGGACACTCACATTGAGGTGTGAGTAACAGACGCAGGACTTGGGCAGAAATAGAGTCTCTTTTAAGCACCTCTACTTAGTTACGCTGGTCTCCGCTGAATTTTGGATAATTAAAAGGCTCCACGGTTTATCTGTGCTTGAGTTAATTGGCCACACAGTTTACAGTGAATTCCATTAGCTGAGAAAAACACTTGGGTTTCGGTTGTAGAGGAAGGTGGTGATTAAGAGAGCGAGCTGATGTGGGTGTTTGTGTGGCAAAGGGGTGGGGATGTTTGTGCATCTCACAAAGTATTTGTGGAACTACTGAAAGTGCCACCAGCATATTTTAACCCAGTTTTATCATATAAAAACATACAGAAACAGATGTGACGATTCTGTAAATAATCTCATTCAAACACACATGGAGGTGCGCCTAAGTGGGTTAACTTCTCAGAACAAAACCCAACGTCTTGACACAAAACAAGCTGTTAACAGCAGAGTTTTTTGCAGTTTAAACTCAGCACACTGCTAAATAGGACAACTGTTTCACTAACAACCATTTATTTGACCTTAAGTGTCTGGTGATACAAGAGAGAGCTGCACCCTTATAAGAAAGCCTTGCCTGAAGCGGAGCACATGCTCAGACCGTTGCTGTTATGGACATCCACAAATACACCTCTGCCTTTGAAGTGAGAACTAAATCACAGCAGAGAACAAATGCATTTGTCAATTTTCTTAGCAAAAAACATCTTATTATAGGCAAACCCTAGGGCTGTCAAAATTGTACTCAATTGGTGGGATATGTTAGTGTACGAAACGGGCATATCTGCGTTTGTAGACTTTGCGTCTTGTCCATTTGAGTTGTGAATAAAATGCATAAGGCCTTCCTCATCCTGGAGTAAACACTGGCAAGCATAGAGCTAATAATCTAGACCACACTTGCCACACAACGCTCCTTCTTCTTTTGTATGTTATCACTCCTGACGTACTTTTCAAGAAAAAGAAAGAAAGAGATAAAACTACCTCTGTGTTCATAGACTGGTTTCTCAAAGCAAAAGTCTGACTGTGGCTGAGTTTTAATAAATGCATTCAAGTCTCTCAGCTCCATCGCTCAGCTTTGTGGAAGAACACCAGCTATAAAAACATGCCGTGGCAGGCGCTGACTGTGTAACAACACTACTCGTTAACAGAAAGAAAAAAAAAAGAAAAATTGCATTATGAGTGCCTACAGTACTATACAGTACAATAGGTTTAAAAAAAATGGCATGGCAATAAATGTAGAGAAACCATACAACAGAAAAAATACTGGAAGAATGACTAATTGTTACCATGGAAACACAACTCTAAGGCTGTGAGGTTAGGAGTAGGGGGTAGCTGACCACTGAAGACTAAAAAGTAGTCAGTTATTTATTTTTTATCTTTTTCTGAGTGTGTGTGTGTGTGTGTGTGTGCGTGTGTGTGCGTGTGTGCGTGTGTGTGCGTGTGTGTAAAAATTGTCCAAGCAGCAGTGGACTATTCTGAGGAGGAATCTAACATATCTTAATGAAATCAGCCCCTGAGGACAGATCGCTGTCACTCAATACGCAGAGATTGGTGGGAATGGCGTGCTCCGACTTAGGCCCTCTGGGAAATAAAATGTTAAGCTAAATGGCAAGGGGTTGGGTTAAGCCATTTAGTGCCGCCCCCCCGAGAAGATGCATAGGACGTAGGACATGCATCCATCAGTGTTCAGTCCAGTCTCCCATCATCCCCATTCAGTCACCTCCCTAACATTAATATTCCAGTATGCAGAGTCCTGCTCTCGGTGCCCTGCTCGACTGTGTCATTTCCAGCAGGAAGTGGAGAAGTGTGTGTGTGTGTGTGTGTGTGTGTGTGAGTGAGCGTGCACATGTGTTAGCTATTGCCTCTCTGGTGAAATAGGGCTCTCTGGGGGCTTGTGCCTCAATTCTACGGCCTTTGTGGGCTCCCATTTATTCTGACAGATAGAGATCACTAAACTGCTGAACAAACATCCCATTCAGTCATTTGCATATATTACAGTAATGGAAGGAGAAAAATGTATCAATGAAGCCAAATGAAGTGCTTCCATCAAGCTCTACTTTCTCTCCTTTTTTTCTGTCTCTCTCTGTCCTTTGCTTTTCCATAATGACTTCCGATGGGCCCGGGTGAATGTCTTTATATATTATTTCATGCTGTTAAAGATTCTCACAAGTTTGTGCTGGAAACTTCTCTGCGCTCCAATATTGGAAAGCACACAAAAGTTGGGCACACTAATCATGCAAGAGTAGAAAAAAACAAAACATAATTTATTGTTGAAGGTTTAATTAAAAATATGCTGCTTTGGGGCACGTATTACATTTAAAATACCTTGCAGTGACCATGGCCTCTTGAAATTAATCTCAGAAAAAAGCTGACAAGAGTCACGGTGAAACAGAGGCACATGTACTCGCCTACACATGCACTGCAAATTACTCTCCCTCCCTCTCTCTCTCTCTCTCTCTCTCTCTCGCTGAAACGCAGACTGACTCATTCATCACAATGCCCAACAGTCAAGACAACACAGTTTCACTTAACTTTTTCAGGGTTGCTCAAGCATCAAATGCATGACTTTTAGCTGCTGTTGTTCTTCCATCTGTCATGCTTCAAGGAATCAACAGCCTCCGTTTTTTTAAATCCGGGGGAAACAGTTTAAAAGGTATGTCTGCCTTGACTCGGCTATCTCGTACGAAAATAAATGTCAAACCAGGGTGCAGTGTTTTGCGCTGCCGTTCTTTAAATGGTTAGCCTTGCAAAACAGATTAGACTGACACCTAAGCTGATTGCAAACACTGGTAATAAAAACATCATCAAAGCAAGCACAATATTCACTTTCTCTCTCTGGGTTTTCTCCATGTGGTTTCATTTTCATCCCCGTGGCCGCCTCGCCGTGAAGCGACATCTGATATCTTATAAGGTCTAAAGAGGTAGAAAATATTGTCTTACTTGTCAGACCTCAGAGAAGTAGGTCAAATTGAGACTATGCAAAAGCACACACACACACACACACACACACACACACACACACACACAGATAGACACTCAAATGTCCAACTGCAACAAACAGCCTCAGCCACTCCAAAGGCGCCGGAGAGAATATAATTGCTTACTTCCAGAGTGGTATCATGTACTATCGAGACAACTTAAGGAGAAAACGAGTGTTTTGCACCGCACGGGGCAAAGGAATCAAATTTAAAATGGACTGCCACACAGCAGAGGCAAAAATGTTCCAGTTGCCATAGTACTATGATTACATTATTATTGATTTTTAAACACCATTTGCACAGGGGATGAAATGCAAATCAATCACTCCGGGGAGCTAAGTGAGGGAACAAACAAGCTTTTCATCATTTGACTATTTCCTGTCCCCATGTGTCTATATCCTTTAAAAAAAAAAAAAGAAAAAAACCCAAAACATTGAGAACCATGATGGGAAGAAACAAGCGTCGGGAAACTTTCACAGACCGTTGAGAAAATACTCAAATTGGAGCGGGGCTAAAAGGATGAAACACAGCCAGCCAAAAACCGATCTGATCAAAGGCCGGTTTAGGCTCCGCCCCAGCAACGATTGCGGAGGATGGGAAAGGTGGTGGGAGGAGGAGGTGGGTGTTTGAGGTCATGGCCGGCCAACTTCTTGCTCCCGCTCTCGGGGGAGGAACTCCAGACAGTGAGGGAGAGCCATGCTGCAGTATATCTACACTTCTCCATTTCCTCTCACTCAAGCCTCCAGTTCTCGAAGGAGCCTGGGGATCAATACTGACATCAGGGGGCCCCAACGGCTTTCTTGCCTGCTCTGCCTGCGAGCCGCTGGTGGGGAGGTCTTCGCAATTTTTTAATTCTTTTTTAATTACACAAACTCTAGTGCCCCGCTTTGACTGGTAGCAGATTGTTAATGTGTGAGGAGGCTATTACTCTAAGACCACCAAATGTGCATAGTCAGCCTGAATAAATCTCAAACAAAAGGAAGCAAAAAAGAAGAGGTTAAAACGCTGACTTGCTTGTGACTGCCGAGCATATGGAAACAGCTACTCACATATTGAGTTACTCATCTATACTTTGTGAAAACTGCTTGTAACAACAAGAGACAGTTTGGTTTTCTTTTTTTTCCCCTACTCACCGAAGGCACCCTCACCCAGAGTATTGACAACAGACTTGATTTCCACCATTGATCAAACCTATGCGGCGAGGACCTTTCCGCTCAGAAAGGGCATTCAAGAAAGTGCAGAGACATGGCTAATTCAATTTGGGAGCAGAGATGCTCAGGTTTAAGTGAAACACTCTGTTATCGAAACAGGAGAGGTGCCATGAGAGAAGATAGTGCACGGACGGCTGTGAGGAGAGGCTCGTGGCCGGTCAGGAGATGAAATCAGGGATGGGTGATAAGTTGGTGTGAGGGGCTAGAGCCCCTATTAGAGTCCCCCAGGGGACGAAAAGCGGTGGCAGACTGCAGTAAAAATAGCCACAGGCATGATTTCACTCCAGGGACCAGGGGGGGGGAGTGAAGAGAGAGATCTGATCAACATTTCACAGCAAGGCAGCGAGATCCATTCCCTCAGTTCCCTTGGGTGCCACCTATCACACCAAGTGATTTTAACTGCTTACCACAGCCAGGCAGAACACAAACAGGATGCACTTTTACCCCAACACGGTGACGCAGGGTTTCCCAAAATCCTCGGAAGAAGACATTTTTTGGAGGAGGTTGGAATGAAAAAAAGACGCAAGATGCAAAAACCCACCGCTGTAAAAAGGATATAGACATCTTTTCCACAAACTTATCTTGCTCGTCATCCGTTTTGGGGAAGTTCTCAATGTCGCTCTCCAGCCTTTGGATGTGGCGCTCCATGGTGGTCAAACTGCTCTTTAAGATTTCGGCAGACACTGTTGGAGGAGAAAAAAAAACCAACACATATAATGAATTAATTTGATGATGGACAACATTTGTGTAATGTTTTTCCAGTCATGTCAGACGCTGTAAGTTTATTTGATAAAATCCGGCCATGACTAAGATGGATTCTGCAGGTTGTGACACACTGACTCTGGCACCAACCATTCATGTGGCCTAGAATGCAAGCATGCCTAAATGTGTGTGTGTGTGTGTTAAACATGCGTGTCTACAGTGGCTCATTAATCAGTCTGTAATCACTGTTTGCAGAGTTGCTGTGGATTCCGCAGTATTCAGATCAGGCGTTTCAAGTTGAGACTTCAAACAGCCAGCGGAGTCTTAGGAGATCAGACGGTACAGGAGCGTGGATGCAGTGCTGTGTTTTGATTGCCGTTAATGGTCTTTAGTCATATTGACACACATGCAGTCGCTTGTACACAAACGTATAGTTTTTTTTTTTTT
>CAESWR010000246.1:236574-249372 GCA_903171835.1 Mullus surmuletus | reverse complement strand
AAAAAAAAAAAAAAAAAAAAAAGGAACTGTTGTTTTGGTCTATCCATGAACTACTCATCCACCATGAAGTGATAAAAGAAAGAAAATAGAAAAAAGTAAATTCTCTAGAGCTCATCACTCATCCTGAGCTGGTGAAGCTCGACAGGTCTGTTTCCTGTTCCTAATATTCTTCATGACAGACTGTCCATTTACACTGCTGGCCTCACTGATCCTTCTCTATCACTTTCAGTGTCTAAGGATGAGTATACCTCAAACAACAACTGGTGAAGATATTATTTCCATTTTCAGGCATGGAAAAAATGCTAAAATAAAGATAAATTAGATCTAATAGACCGGCATATTAAGACTTTATGCTTAATTCTTAAAATTAGCATTTAAAAAAAAATGATCGAGAATGATGAAAGTCAGTAAACAATGTCGTTATTCCTTGTAAGTTTAAAAAACGGAATATGCATGCAGATCTGTATGCGCAACAGAGCACAACGTGTCCAGTCAAATCAACTAGAAATATGGGTCTCAGGACTCCAAAGACTGTCATTTTTTTTGTGTATCACTGAAGATCGAGCCTTCAATAATACACATAAGTACCCTTTGCCAAATTCCTGTGATGTATAAATGATGAGTTCTCAAACACGAAAAGCTTCCGCAGAGAGTTTTCTTGGCGCCTCAGCAGTGGAATAGCAACCGGAATGATGGATGGAAAGGTGTGGCTGTAGCAAAAACATGGCAATAGAAAGTGAACACAGCAAAAATGATTAACAGCAATTAAAAAGGCTGAGTGAAGGCCAGATATTCCACACAAAACCAAACTGACACAAAACATGGACTCATCTATCTGTGAGGTCTGTAGAATTGATGAAAATAACCATTTGATTCTGTACCATGCTGGTCCAAGACTGATGCGAACGGCTATTTTCCTTATCTTCAAATCTTTCAGGAGAACATGGGAAGATGAAGTGTCGTCTTGAGAAGAGTATGTCCATCTGGATTTGTCTTCCTCTCCCGTGCGGATCCTCTTTATCTCAGTCAGATTGAATGTGAATCTTCCATGAGCTGCTGTCTCGAGGTCCGCAGATGTTCAAAGAGGTTTGAATCGAGGCCTTGACTGGGCCTCTCAAACAGACATGGAGAAGGTTACACCATCGTTATCGTGGTGGTATGTTGTGGGGGCAGCATAACACTGATGTAACTTCATCAGGGAACACTTGTCCTTTCTCTTCCACTAACAAGAAGCCCAAACCCATAATGCTCTTGCCACCTTAACAAAGCCCTGCAGTCTGGAAGTCTGTCGGTGCAAACTTGTGAAAGAAGATGATTGGTTTACTTGGGTGAACGAAACAGCTGATAATCCACAGACCGAAAACATAGTACTCACAGTATCAAGAAATAAATGGCCAGATGCCAGAATCAACGAGAGGAGGCTTGAGCTTGAACACTGGCAAAAAAAAAACAACACTTGAGGTTGGTCGGGGTAACAGGGATATGGATGTTTGTTTCCTCCGAGTGGTGTCTGACTCTTCTAATTGGAGGATACATCATTAAGGGTTTTGCTGCCCACAGGGAGAAAAAAAGGCCTGCTGGTGAATATAATATAGGAGTGTGCACACTAGACAGTTTGTATAGTAAACATAACATAAAAAACAACAAAAAAACAACCCCCAAAAAGTGAGGAAAAAAGGATTCATGCAGGCAATGGTAAATTGGTGGAATAAAGGAATGTAGATTTACAAAGAGTTATCCATTAGCAAGAGAGAGTCCTTGAGAGAGGAAAACAGGGCAAAATTAGTAGGCTACCTGGAATCTTACAGGACTGCATTGTCTTGCCAGAACCAGCAGGCACGTTCTGAGAGAGCCATCGTCTGGATGGCAGCATATGTTGTTCTAAAACCTGCATGTATCTTTCAGCATTGATGGTGCCTTCACAGATGTGCCACTTACCCATAATAACATGGGCACAAACACACCCCCAAACCATCACAGATGCTGGCTTTTCAACTGTGCACTGTTAACAATCTGGATGTTTCTTTTTCATTTTCAGCTTGGGGGACACAACGTCCATACTTTCGAAAAATCCTATTGGGACATGTGGACGTGAATATAAAATGTGGGCTCATGAGACCACATGACATTTTTCCACTCTGCATCAGTCCATCTCAGAGGAGCTCAGGCCCGGAGAAGTTGGCATCGTTTCTGGAAGTTGTTTTTAAATGGCTTGTCCTCCACATGGTAGATTCTTAACTTGTGTTTGTAGATCCCTGTTGATGAGCTGTTTTACTGGTAACACTTGTCCAACACGATCAGGGGCCCATGCAGTAATGTCCTTATGTGAGTGTTTAATGCTGTCTGAGAGGTCAAAGGTCACATTGGGTGTTGTTTTTCCATAGATTTCTTCAGATATTCTGAACCTTTTCACCTCTAGACATTGAAGTAGACTATGCAACTATATTAAAGCCGTTTTTCACTGTGTATTGAACGTGTACCCATCCCAGGATGTCACTTTCATACTATCACCTTTTTCACTGGATTATTTTCTTTTTCTCAGACAGTCGGTCGAAAATGATTAGAAAATTATTTTTTCTTCTTGCGTTCATCCTTTCCTAAGCTGTGAAGCATCCGCCTACAGTCAGAATGCTTTCCTGGACTGCCATGAGGGAAAATCTTCTCAACCCATGATTCCTTGCAACTCCATTGAAACAGCAAGACAAATGATCCCTTCTGTGTTCCACCCCATCCAGAAAGGCATTTTGTCTACGTAATACAGAGCCAAGTACTGCTAGGAGTTTAAATGGAAAATGGGCACTGCTTTATTATGCTGCAGTGCCTTCAAATGAATGTGGATAATAGATATATTCACAGCGGTATTAATATCCTCAAAGTTGCCCCCACCCCCTCCCATTCTCCATTTTCTCACTCACAGGCTCCAGAGTACTTTGCCCTTGGCTATGCCTTATACTAAATAGATTTATGAGAACATTTGTGTCATATTTCCTCTTTTCCTGGATTGTCAAGACAGATTGTCAGTGCACCACTGATTGAATGGAATCACCACACAGACTTAGTTCCCATTGTCAGGCCTCACATATTCATCTCTGGGAGGGAGGGTTGGGGGGTGGTGGTTAACAAGGCAAATTGGCCACTGACACTTCTCCAAAGGCTTTGCCACCGCTACGATGAGGTCAGTGGCACGAAAATTATAGATCCTATGACTGCATTACAAATGAATACAGCCGAGTGGCACGCATTAACATTCTTACATGCATATTTTATGTTATTGCTATTGAAGCAACACTCTTGACTGATATAAGTAGTTTATGATATACTGTAAAGTAATTGAAGAAAAATGCAAGGATATTCTTAAGTGTGATTGTATTATATTTTTTCGCCTATTGTGTCACACATTATAATTTCCTGCATCTAACACCTCCATTCAATCATTGCAGTACACAAATAAAACATATCTGGTTTGTGCAACATTATAATGCTTGTATTCAATATGACGTCATCCCAGAGAGAAACTTGCCATGCAAATGAGGAGAAGGTGGTTAATTCAAAATAAATTTGCAATCTACTCATATACTTCAGAAAAACATCACAATGGCACCTACAATATTGTCTCTTTGTTATACATCAACAGTTTCATATATGTTATTGATGGGATGTATTGCTACGACTCATCATGAATTGGTGCAAAACACCATTGCTATTTAATCACTTAGTTTACAATTTGCACAAAACTGGCAACTCTATCATGAAAAGAAAATCTATGCAAAAATGAGAGTATGCACACACCTATCAAACGTGGCAGTAGGGACAGTGAAGATTAACTGGGAGTGGATCTCCTTTGGAGTGTCAATCATGTGTCTCACACTAGCTTAGTACATGAGAGCTGAAAGCAATGATTAGCCTGAGCCCATTCATGGATTAACTAAGAAGAAAATAATAAAAATTTTACAATGGACTGAGATTTTATGGCTCAGTAGGCACACAACATATTAGCCAGGGCTTTGCAGATTCTAAATGTATTCTACTCTATGAAGCAACTATTCTGCCAATAAGATCAGGGAGGAATATGTCTGTACGTCACTGTATCTACCTGAAACTGGGAGTTATGGTAGGCATTTTAATGATTAGCCCTGAGACCCTTTGAACTCACCAGACTTCCTCAAAAAGAATCATTTTCTTTTTTCAGTAGAGATCCAAAGTGATGGCAGAAGATGCTACTTGCTAGCTTTGACGTGATGAGAGGTCCAAAGAATATATACATAAATAGGATAAAAGGCAAAGTGTAGAAATACATTCCAAAAAATCATAATGAACTAACTAATCGGTGGTGAAAATCAATTATCTAATGAATTATTTATATAATATAATGACTTGATAGTTGTATCACAATCCTAAAGTGGGCAAGAGAATGAAACTTTTGTGTCCAGACTTGGTTATGATATGTTTCTGATATATTTCTACTGGATTAAAAAAATAAATAAATAAAAGTGAAATGGTCAATACGTTCATTTGTATCCTGAATGAACGTAATTCTGGGTTGAATATGCAGTACGAGTTTTTCTCACTCTCTTGACAATAAAGACAAGAACTACATAATAAGGTAATGCTGCAATGACTGCTAAATACCAACACTCTTCAAAGAATACTTTTGTCAGGAAGCATGAGGGCCATATTCTCTCCACTTGCCCGACTAAGGTAAGAGATAAGAAAAATGTATCTCAGTTCATCAGTTCAGCTGACTTTTCATAACAGAAAGAATATGGCCTTATTTAGTGACTTTTAAAAATGTAGGTGTACAGTATCTGAACATGCGTAGAACATGCAGTCTGCAGGACAGGAGTCACTACACTACTTGTGTGCTTTGTCTATGTAGTGGTATTGAAAAATGAATAAAGAAAAATTGATTGTTCCATGGCAAAGATCAAAGTGCAGCCACAAGACCAAACCAAACCAGAAGACGAGAGGAGACCACATCAAAGAAAGTGAAAGCATAGAGCTGCTGTGTATTATATTGGTAAGGGCTCAACTCTATTACATTCATGGGAAGACATGAATGAATGCTGTGCAACACTGAAGTAAAGTGAGACTAGTGATTTTATATACTCACAAATACTTTATTATTTTAACATTTACCATTCTTTAGACTCCAAATGCAATTCCAAATTGCATTTCTGTCTAAGCCATGCTGCCACCGCCATAAAGGCAAAATTACGTATTGACTACATGGTTATTATTTCAGTAAAGTTGGCACCTGCTGTACTTGAGAAAGAATAACTGTTTAATTCATACCCATTCTTCAGAATCTACGGATCCTCTCTTCAGAGTCTTTCAAAAATGTTCTATCTCAGTGAAAAGACAAGGCTAACCAGAGAAAGACAGTATAAAACTTGGTAAATATTAGTTAAAAGTGTTCTGACATTTGCTAGAATATTGACACCACTCTTAATAATCACTGCATTTGATTTTCATTTTTAAAGTATGTATTGTTTTAAATCTGACAAATTTAGTTTACTAAAATACATTCAAATAGAACATTTTGCATATTATTTGACTGACAACAAAGATTAACTGTGCACAACCACAGCAATCCAGTGTCAAATATGATGTCACTGTGACCCGCATGAGTCCAAGTCCACATTTCTACGCCATTTGTGAAAAGGTATGGTAGCCTATCTCATATGTTCAAGTCTATTGAAATTATTATGTGTATCATAACAGAATGCAGAATCATCTTTTAAGGGTAAATTATGCTGTCAAAAGAAAAAAAGAGACAAAAACAAAGTGTATGATGATAAAAAAAACATTATACAGTATATGTATCATTATCGTTATTTTTTTTTTTTTAATCTATATACTGTCACAGTCACTGTGTCAAAGTGGAATGAAAACTATTTTTGACCCACAGATACATTTAATGAGCACAGACACACACTGTACGTTATGAATATATCTCCATTCACTCTGACTAAAAGCAATAACAAGCACCTTTATTGTCACTTATAGCTATTACCATTAGACTCTATAGTGGGCCACAAGGCCAAAAATGTAATCATCAATGATTCATTCAACAATATTATATCTCAATATTCATAGGACCTATGTAAAAATCACATACATTTTGAATTACTGTTGTAAAGGACCATCATTACTATGTGAGGAAGCAGGCGGTAGCGAGGCAGCAATTCCTGTCTTAGAGAAATTGCTCACTGAAGGAGGGATGGTCTGAAGTAGTCAGAGAATTATGATTAAGCTGGGCTGATTGCACTTATCAATAGGGTATATTAATTGTCCAAATTCCAACCATTGCAGGTTGCCGTTTGATTACATTAGAATCTCACAGATCACTGTCAACGTCCTTTAAAGTGGACACCTCCCGCAAACATCACTGACAATCAACAATCAGAAATCACATCCTCATGTGTTTCACGTGAGATTTCCTACTGCAGAGACCATAACAAAAGGATTTCAAATTTTTCCCCTGCTATTCCTCCACACTTGGGGAAATGGCAATTTTATAATCATTGGCCCTATTTTATGTCCTGTCCAGTAAATAATTTGTTTGGTTAGGTTGTGATTTTATTGCTGTATATTAGTTGCTTTATGAAGTCCTTGCACAACATGAATTCAAATAAACAATGTCTTGTCAAACTGTGGCCGCTCAATAAGTAAATCAGGAAACACTTGATTATTTACGAGACTTCTTAAAACAGAAATATGGTTTGTTTGGAGAGAACATCTGAAAGTTCACAAATCAATAAGAATTATGTGTGAGTAGGGACTTATACTATCAGACACACTGAAACAATTTTATCACAGGAAGCTAGTTTCTATATAAAAATGTACAGCAAATGTTTTCCTCTGTGACGTGAGTAAAAAATAAATGCAATAAATTGAGTTTCAGAAGTTGGTCAGCAGAGATTTAAGAGTTTCTTATTTTCTTGCCATAAATTTGCTCTATATGCTGTATAAACTCAGCATGGAAAGAAAATTCCTTAACGATGCAAAGCAAAGACAGGATATGATTAGAAATAGGACAACTAACAAATAATTTGAAATGGCTAAGGCTTCCAGAAATAGGGGGCGTGAGGATGTGACCATCATTATTTCACAATTTGTTGGTGCACAGCTGGGAGCAAAATGGAAGTGGGGCTCAAGCCACAACCTTTGCTTTAAATGCAACAATAGAAAACATGTGTCCATGCAGTTGGCTTTACACCCTAAATTCATGTATATAGGTGTCTGCTCAACATAATAATAAATAAATAAATAAATAAATAAATAAATAAATAAAAGTTACAACGTTTGTTGTCACGTGTTACACATTTTACCACTGTTAAATAATTAATGGAAGTATCCCCAAGGTGCCAGCTCTGTCTAGGGTGGGAAGGATTTTGGCTTGCCTGTGCTATCAGAATGGGCCGAACATGAACCAAAATCGAGTAAAACATACAGATTTGGTTCCCAAGGACAAATTCCACCAGACGCTGAACAGGTGAGAAACGGCTCGGCCAGGTGCGCCGTACCAGCTGCACTGCTCTTCCAAAGATCCATTACAGGTCTACTTTTGATTGCGGTCAAAGCGTCAATTTCAACGCAGCGCAAATCACCCAGACAGGAAAACGTGTTGATAAAGGCTTACAACAATTTTCAAAATAATGTGTTTACAGTACAATTTTATCATTGTGGAAATGCCGTAAAAGCATGGGCATATCTGCTCGAATGTTGTCTAAGGTGATGTTTATCCTTGTGACTGCTGGACTGGAATTCCCTGTTTGCAGCAATAGACTCAATTAGGAGCAGTTGACAGCATCACTTATAAATTGTGTTTTGAAAAGTTTTCCCACATTTCATTTGTTCATGGCACTGGGAACTTTTAATTTATTTATATATTTATTCTTAATGAAAAATCCATGCATTCATGTGAAGAATTAATACTGCAAATATTTTGATGTGACTGCAAGTGGCAAAAATATACAGTATACGGCGAATATTCTGCATAATAATTACTGATATGACGGTAAAATACGTTGGTTCGCTGAGTTGGAACTTTGGCATCATCAAAGCATCCTGAGGACAGTTGCATTACTCTAAATGATTTTGTGATTAAACTTGGAATCCGCGCACGATAGCTTTGCAGGCTTATGTTTTGAAAGAGCGGAACATTAATTACCGTCAGGCTCTAAACCAATCCAGAGGTTTAAATAATTAATGAATTTTGCTGATTTGTCAACTCTGTGTAAAATTATGCACAGCCCCGCTCCCTTACTCATGTGTCATGTCTGCTGCTTTGTGATGAATACAGGTGTTTAATTAGCGGCAGAAACAATATTCCACAATCTATAAGTTGCTGTGATAATCTTAAATCATCAAATAGCATCTGTATTGCTTTATCTAAATGTCATATAACTCTCAAGACAGTATTGATGAAAATCTTTGTTAAACATTTAAATTATCTGCAGTGGATGGAGATATGAAAAGCTGTAAAATGAAGTGTCTTTCATTGTTATTTCAAGTTCACAGTGAAATGGGACGTTTCCCTCAGTGTGCTGTTGCTGTGCCCGCATCGTGGATCAGGATTTAATGTAAATGTAATCGATGGCAAATCATCCCCCTCAAATATGTCGGCAGAAACACACCTCTTTGATTCCACGAAAGACTCAAACCATGAAGAAATAATGTGAAAATTAAAACTAGATTCTGTGTGTTGCTATTGCAATGCAACAGCCAGGAAATATGCCATCTAGCATAGCTCTGGACTTAGGCTAAATGCTCATATCAATTTTGCTCACAATAATAATGATGTTTGGAGGGTGTAATTTTCACCATGTTCACCGTGTTAATTTAGCTTGCTACCATGCAAACATTTGCTAATTGGGGGATTCTCCTGGGTTTTGCAGCTATTTGGTCATTAATTTAGATATTGGACAAAAATGAGGGCCAGAGGGTGGCTCTACATGAGTCACAGGATCAAAATTATTATTACTCATGCTCTGGGGGGATATGAACATATGTGTTAATATCGTTTAAGGGGAAAAAAACCAAACCAAAACAAAACATAACAAACAAACAGATACAAAGAAAAACAATCTCAGTGGGATGGGGTCAAAGTTAGAAGATCATTTCAATCGAGCAACTATTATCATCTAGGATGCATAGTCCAACTCTATCTTGCCAAGCGTCATCCATCAAGCAGATGGTGAGATCGACTGTACCACGGTGTAGATTAAAAGCTACCAAAGCAGAATCCTATTAGTCTAACATTTGATGGTCCATGCAACGGTCCATGCAACAGTATAGGCCTAACTGAGATATTTCAGTCAGGACAACAGTGGTGACCCAACCTAAAAATGGAACACCTGTTTAACTCAAATAAATAATTTGTTAAAAACATCACCGAGCCATGTTGAACCATGTGGCGACCAGCAAAACAGCTAAATCTTGGTGTGCTCAGATTAAATGGTTCCATCCCTGTTCCATAAATAGCCCTTGCGGTTTTGTGCAAAAATGATTCATTCACTGGTCGCAGCCAATTAACTTCCATCTCCTTGAACAATCCATTTCCGCGAAATGACAAAGTTGATAGAATTCAAATTTGTGCATATAGACATCTAAATACATTCAATATAGGAAGACTACTCGGTCCACTTACACAATAGCAGGCAGCCTCAGTCAAGTGCATAATTAGTTGAATTAGATTAAATAACCAATTACGAGTCTAACAAAGTAAATAAGCCTGCAGGGATTCAACCAAATGCTTGAGAATAAAATTAGAGAGGAATTCAATAATTGACAGGCTGAATGACAGTGTGGTCAGACAAACAACTCTATTCTTGTCACAAAAAGAGAGTCGTAGCTGTCATCAAGGGATAAAATACACAACCAGACGCTGACTGTAAATTGAATAAATGAACATAAAGAACCCCCCAAAAAATACAACACACTGCATTAATGTGTTGTGCCGTTTGCCTCAGCCAGACTGCGTGCATATCCAGATGTTGCTGGTAATTTAACCCCTACATTGCACATACTGAGTACAATCGTAATGTGATGGTGTTGAAGATAATAGACAAAGTTACATACCTTTACTGGCATTTTCCACATGCTCCAGCTCATCTGGAAACCGTAAAATCTCTGGGTAATTTTCTTCGCACCTCTCTGCCAAGAAATGAAGAAGCGTCGTACTCTGAGAGAGTGATTTAGTGTCTCGGAGCTACAAAGAAGAAGAAAAAGAAGAAATAAAAGATTAATCCTGCTGTTTATATTCATTTGTTTGTCAAATACGCAGACTCTTAAGCACATTATTTTGTCTTGGCTCAGCAAAATGTTTTGCTGTGTTCTTTTATTTTTCAATTATCTTTATCACTCAGTGTTTAGACACCTAGAACAACAATTTGAAAAATCAACAATTGTCATATTACCACAGATGATGTGAAAGCACTTTATGAAACGTAGAGTGTCCTTTGAAGTTATATTGACGAGTAAAAGTGCCAAGTTTGACCTATAAGACATTTCCTGGGGCTGATGATGCACTTGCAACAGAGGAAATAAATTCCTAATGAGTTGAAAGTATCGACTGACTTCCCAAGTCATCCCTCAAAAGGCAGACAAATCAAATGCCACAAGGTTTTTGTTAGGAGAGGTAGGTCTTAAAAAAAGTAGATTTTTGTCCTCCAGTTTTTGGTGAGAAGAGGTTAACCGTGGCTTGCCTGTTTGAGCCTGTCAACAAATAAATCAATCAATCTATAAATCATGGTTAAAAAAACAGCCAAACAAAAAAGGGAACATTTATATCTCCAATGTGGTCAATCCATATAACCCCAGTTTGTAATTCAGTTTTTAAAGAGACCCACTATTTACTCCAGAGATAGTCGCTCAAACATAACAGAGATAACAGTCAGACTCTTCTCCACTTGAAATATTAATAATATTGAATCACTTTGATACAAAAAGAGAAAAAAAATCAGTGTTCCCAGAAAGTTTTTTACACCATACATTAATTCCACAACAAGTGCAATATCATGGTGTCTGCAAGCCCTCAGAGCTATTTATGTTTATTTTTTTGTCTTTTTAAATGAGGCCTTAGGAAATCTGTAAATGTAAAATTTGACTGAATTGAGTGAGGCTGCAACAATAATAGAAAGAATGCCGGTAAAGAATCAGCGATGCTCACTAGGCACCAGCTGGTCACTTAGAATGAGGACAAACAAGTTATTTTCCATGAGAATGTTGGCAAAAAAAAAGAGAAATGAAGAGTCTCCTACGGACGCAACATACATTCATACCTCAGTCATAAGAATAAAACAACAAATAACACTGTGGTGGGAAAAGTTGAATGAAAATGTCGCGTGCTGTGTTTTTTGCGAGCCGTGTGTGTGTCTTTGTTCGTGCAGATGCCAGACTCTCCGCATCAGTGCATAGGAGACTTGTTCCATATTTATTCCCCACCGTGATTGCCATGCTGTTCGAACGGCATGCTGGGAAAGCTAATTAGCACAACCCACCTCTGTGTACTCATACCGACAATATCCATGCTCCAAACAGCCTGCAGGTGGACACATGTGCACATTTGATCACACGTGTGCACACGGTCGTGCGCACACACACTGAAACAATTACAGGTAGTCTCACAAGGCAACGCCGGAGCACACATTTTCAATAAGTGAGGATCAATCATTTGCTCATGTAGTGTAATCACAATTTAATTTCACGGATTTAAAATCTTAATTTGTTTATTGCCGTACCCCACACTGGCTTTATCAATCGGAGAAAAAAAGACAAAAAAGAAAGAAGTGCTTCTTTGCTGCTATCTTTGCGAACACATCTGCTAACTAACAGCATCAATATGGTTTGTAATTAAGAGAAGGTGGAGGAAAAAAATAATAAGATCTGGGAATGTTGACAAACAGTGCACTCGAGCAATAATTCTGAGCAAAATGAGTTATCTGGATGGTTCATTGTGTGCACTATACTGTCCATAACCTCACCTGGGCTAATCTAGTGCCTGGAGAATCTTCAATGCAATGGTTTATTGTGTTCAGTGGGTGAAAGTGGAGAAACCATGTGGTTGCGCGTAATGAGCCATTAGAATGATCTGATAAAACTGGAAGCACATCAACATTGTGAGGTGAATATCATTGACATACTAAGACCAGATTGAGTCCTTAGAGCACTCTGCACTCTCACTAAGAGGTAAACACACTGTTATGCCCAATTGCTGTATTTCTATGTAGGGCGCACCACTCTAATGAAATTATTTAAACAGCATAATAAGTGTCTGTTTTTTTAAATAAAAAATATACAGATTTTGAATAAAATAAATGAGACAAAAACAAATTACGTTTTTGGGGATCTTTGTTGGGGCTTTCTCTCGATCTGCAAATTGTCTTCAATTTTTTTGTCTTATCTTTTAATCTGACTAAGCATACCACTTTTCTTGTTTTTCTAACTTCAGTCTCTTATATGTACAGTATTTTTTATTTCCATTGTTTCTTTTTTATTTATTGTAATTTGTAATGGTAACACTGTCGTATCTGTACTTTACCGCATATACTGTGACATAGAAATCCCAATTGTGGGATGTAGTATAACTACTCCTACCACTATTACTATATACCACTACTATAGTCAGAATGCCTAAACGGAGTCACTATCCTGAGGTCAATCTGTTATATGAGTAAGTAAAAAGTAAAAAAGATACCTAAAAAAATATACTAAACCTATACTAAAAAACCTAAACCTAAACAAAAAGCATAGTATGTGTAACGTATAAATGTAATGTAGATTATGAAAAAAAAA
>CAESWR010000246.1:189664-219885 GCA_903171835.1 Mullus surmuletus | reverse complement strand
GGGGGGGGGTCTGTGTGTTCACATGGGATCAGACACCACATATTTACTGTTTCGGTGATAAATGACACAGTTGTGCAGGGACTAGAAGACAGAGGGGATAACTGACACAGTCTATCTATTTCTGTGTACTGTTAGTGTTTGTATGCTGGGCGCATGAAAATGAAAATAAGTGTGGAATTGCAAGGATTCATATGGAGCCCGGATGAATGGTGAGAGCCAGGACTGTCTGGCAGCATTCAGGGATGTGTACATCATCTCTGAGGCATTGATGGGCCCTAATGCAGAATAAGGAGAGCCAATCAACTCCTATCTATCTATTCTGCCTGGGTGACACATTGTAGGGGTACTTCAAGGCCAATGCACTGCCACATTCTGCTGACAAATCATTACATTAGACACATCGACGGAGAAGGGAGATAATAAGATTGAGTTACAGAGTTTTAGATGCATTATGAACACCTCTTGCTTCCTTGATTCCTTCCATTTTCACTATTCCTCCCATTTATCAGTTCCTGGCTTGCTTGTCAGGAAACTGATAAAGGGCAGTGCCTTTGCAAAACAACGCAAAGCCAGAATTCTGAACTGCACCGAGTTTTGTAGGGTTTTATTTTCTTGTTGTGGCAAGTGTTACAAGATCAGTTTAAGGCAAGTGTTTATAAGATTTTGAGGAGCTGTCAGGTACAGTGTCAGTTTTTGAATGGAAGCTGTGATATTAAGATAACGATAATGATGTTTTCGTCTGTTTCTTTTCTTCTTGCTTTTTAGAATCTACTAAGCATACGGAAATGTAGGAAGTCATGTTCCATTGAACAAAATCATGTTTTGTTTTTTTTTCCGTTTTTTTTAAGGTTGCGGGAAGTGATAAAGCCACAAAGCAGCATGCTTTGCACAGTGTTGAATAGTGTGATGAGTAGGTAAACTAACACTAAACAAGAATTAATCAAGGCGGCACAAGCAGAATACAATTTGTAAATATATACAAATGACACTTAGTCAAATATGTAGCTTTTTTTTTCCATTTCTATCTGCTTTCACTGCTCCATTTCCATTATCTTATTTATTTCCAGCCAGTCAGCAGCATATAAATTTCCTCTTCTTCGATTACTGCTCAGGGCATACATAAACACCCTGCTGCTCTATATGTGTACGGTTGTCCATGCGAATAAATGGTGATTGGCGTGTGGCTGAAAGTAGGTGGTGTCGAGTGATTAATCAGCATAATGAGTGTAGATGAGCACTGTGCAGATGGAGCCCACACTCAGGACTGTGTCACACAGCAGGAAGTCTCTTTACTCCCCCTCAGTGCCCCTGTTTTGCTCTAACTGTATTTCCCAGGCAAGTTTTGCTTGCCCTCTTATTTGATTTGAGAATGTCATTATTATGCACAATAGCATTCAAAGCGCATCAAACTTCTATTTCACGTGTACATTTGTCTGTATGATACTTTTCATATAGATACAAATGTATGCTTGCTCTGAATTTGCAATTGAACAACATAACAATTTCTTCATTTTATAATTCGACATATGAGTTTCAAGAAGTATTAAATTGTCTACTCATGATGACCTTAAAGTTGCACAGGATGTAATTTATTCAAGTCGTACAATGATTATGCAAATGTATTACTATATTATGACTATATTTATTATATAACAACCAATATATAAGTAAGTAAATTGTGCAGTAACAACAACTCTAGGTGATGTATTCTACTTATGGGCAGTAACATGGGATCAAATTGATCAATAATTTAGATGGTCAGTTATTGTCCAGTCCAAGCTTTACGTTGTCTCTTTAGTCACATCAGCATGTAGCAGTGAAGGACTAGTCGTGGTAGTAGTAGCTAGTTGTGGAGTCATCCTTTGTGTTTGCAGCATTGCATCACAGTTATTTACAGATGAAAGCTGTGTGGAGGTAATTATATTAACAGTTCTTGCATTTGGAAAGCAAAATACCCTGATGTATTAACCAATAGACCCCATATATGCTTTATTTGTTTAGCGTAAGCATAAACTCCAGACGATTCACACCGATGGATGCAGCACACTACTGACCAGCTTTCTGTGAAATTTCTGGAGCTACTTTAAGATTGATATTGACCTGGTTGACCTGTTTGATGTTGCAGCGCTTACTGTATTCCCCTTGTCTCTAAGCCACAATCTATAATATACTCTTCACATTAGTCCAGAGAATTGTGCAACAAGACCTTGGTGCCATAGAAAAATGCTGGGGACACAGCAATCCAGCTGGCAGATATACACTATTTTTCTTTGCCTCTGAAAGGCTGAAGGTGGGAAAAGGTCAATACATGAACTTCCTCTCTACTTCACCAAGCGGAGTGGGGGGGTCTGTCATCTCATAACATACAAGCTCTACTATGCCAGATTGCCAGCCAATTAAAGGTTATCACATCTCAAAATAATGGTCCCACTGTGCTGCACTGTAGATAGGCCCCATCTAAATATATATTGCTTCACCACCTTTTACAAGTGTCTCGGCTCCAAGCAGTGGGGCGGTGGTAGACCTGCTCCTGTGCAAGTGTTTGGTGATAAGCCATGTGGGAAGCAACATATATAAGGTCTGCAGGGGGAAACGAGTACAAAAAAAAAAGGTTTATTTATTTTTTAAGGGAAGGAAGACCTATAGAGACAGGGTTGAAAGCAGCACTTGAACGATGCACACTGCTGGTTCCAAAAATGGGCGAGAGAAACATAGGAATGGTGCACACATACAGAGCCACCACCAACATTCTATTAAAATTGAATCTCCTCTTCACTGCACAGTCCTGGGCTCTACAAGTCCTCCTTGAAAAGACAACATGACTGTGGTACTGCTTGACACAAGGAAAGAGCAGAAAATATTCATCCAGGTTGAGGCTCACCCAGCCCGGTGCATCCTCACCTCAGATGCTCCCGCCCCACTTTCAATTAATGCTTTCAGAGGCAACAAAAAACAGCAGAAATAAAGGGGAAAAAAAACAAGTAGCCTTTAGGAAGCTCATCAATCATGTTTTACGACAAAGGCAAGAGGAAAGGAGGGTGGGGTTGGGCAGACTTTGCCAAGTCTTGTCCTTCATCATCCATTATAAGGAGATGAATGTGGGGTCTCTGTATGCCACAAGAGAATGAGGAGGCCACTTAAAATTAGCTCCGCACACAAATATGCAAATGTAATTGTCCCACTAGTACTTTTTTTTTTCAGTGGGTAAATCCAAAAATACAAATTAAGTATATGTTTTTGTTCAATGGAGTGGGGGCATTCAAACCCCATCACCAGGACAAAGGCTTCATATCATGTGTTTCTATACAAGAAGAAACTAGGCCAAAAAGAACTTTGCAGTGGAATACAGGTGCCGCATTTCCATCTGACTTCCTCATTTGCACCTACTTTGCAGTGGGTGGAGGCCATACCACTCCTTCTGGCAAAGGCAACTGTGACTGGCTCACAATGGTGTTTTCAAATAGTTTTATTTTGTAAAATACCAATGCCATAGGTACGTTTTACAAATGAAATGTGGAGATACATTTTATTTTGTATTGGAATATCATATAACTTGTGGAGATGTTGCGGACAGAGTTGATATGTAGAGTTAAGGCACAAACAATATTTGTCTTGGTTTGGAATCATTGACATTTGTGTTTGTACAATCTATATCTTGCAGAGACGCATATACTACCTTCAATTCTTTCTCCTGAAGACCAACTATTGGCATTTTGGGGAGGTGAAAATGTTTTGCTGCTAAATTTTAAAGTGTGCTTTCGAGGTGAAGCCATTTGTGTTGTTGTTTTTTGTTTGTTTTTTTTTTCCAAAAAATGTTTGACCTGCGTGCAGACAACACGCTGGGGAATGCAAGCAGTATGCCGGTGAATGTCCTCACAATGATATATGTATAGATGTATGTGTGTGTGTATGTGTGAGAGAGAGAGAGAGAGAGAGAGAGAGAGAGAGAGAGAGAGAGAACTAACACACTACACTGAACATCAGTCTTACCTGGATGAGTGATTCGCTCAGTCTTTCCTCGTCTACCCCCAGCACAATGTCCCGGATCTCTTCATAAGGCAGGCGGAACGAGCCCAAGAAAATTGCTGTTGTGATGGAGAGAGAAGAGAGTCATTTCCTCTCCTTTTTTTATTAGACCGTGGGGTTCAAAGAGACGTTTCAGCACTCATCGCTCCTCAGACAAAATGACCAAAGACCCAACTTGTCACTCGGAAAAACTAATACACTTTCTGTCCCTCAAAATGATAGTTTGTGTCACCCTGACAAAAGGTGGGAAGGAAAACATCAAAATTTGCCACTGAGAGGTGTCAAAGCAATGCCACTCCTTCTCAATTATTAACACAAATGTGAACCTACTACATCAAATGTGTCCTTGGCACATGAAAACATTCAGATATTTTTTGTCGAATAATTTCAAGACGAGCTGACATTTAAGCAAATTGTATGTTGTACATTCTGTTATAATTGTTGTTATTTTGGATTGAGACCAAATTAATTAATAAGTGATGACAGGAAGTTGTGTGGGAGGATTAAAAAATAAATAAATAAATGAATAAAAAGTGGACTAAATCTGCCACTGGGAATACCCCACTCTCCAGGTGGGATGTCTACAGTAGAAATCGGAGCTGATGGTGAATCCAGGTGGAAGTCACAGGTGGAACTTTGGTAATGAGATGGAGGGGAGTCACTCAACAGCTGCTATACAGCTGCAGCTGTGGGACCAAAAGCCTCAATTTGACATGCAGTCGACAAAAAGGTAGCAAATTTGTTTTTTGGGTCCCCCCCATTTCATTATCCTGGTCATATTGTTGTTACTGACACATACGATTTTTGGTGTAATCCACATTTCAAGCTCTCTGGCATTGTGTTGTTGTGTAATATGTTTTGCTCGTAATCTATCTTTGTAAAATGTTATCATCACCTCATCAGGATGCACTTTTCTTAAAATGAATGTGTCACCTTTGTTGTCAAAACACTCGTTCCTTGAATAGCAGGTAAATCGATTTTGTGAGTGTGCCTCATGTGACTGCTGGATGTGTGGTTCTCTTGGGGAAGGGTTGTCAAGATGAATTTGGGGATATAATTGAGATGAGGTAGAAAAAGGCAAGTAAAAAGTGACAAAAGGCTACAGATCCAAAGTTTGCTGACAGTTGAATGTTTACATTAATATACAGAGCATCCGAGTGTCACTGTCAGTTCACATACCTGTTAGATAATTGTCATCTACAGTATGTTGTCAAAACTAAGTGGTTCTGCATAAATGTTGCACACACACACACATATGTGTGTGTGTGTGTGTGTGTGTGTGTGTGTGTGTGTGTGTGTGTGTGTGTGTGTGTGTGTGCGTGTATATACATGCACACAAACGCATTGTTTGTAGTTTGTCAGAGACCATACTTTTGGTCCAACGACTCGTGGAATATCCTTCTGTGTTACTGCTAATTTACCAATTTTTTGTTTTTTGTTGTTTATGTGTAATCCAATTAGGAGAGAACGCTTACACCCCAAAAAAGCCAATCTGCTTCTCGCTTGTCTCCTAGCAGCACAAGCACAGATCTCATCCATCTTAGGTTACAAATAATTTACTGGCTGCTGATGAGTTAAATGTGGTTTGGTTGTTTTTCTGCACATTGATTTGGTTTGAGATTTCATTTATGTCAGAGTTTGATAATCTTGGACCTACATAAACAACCCAATCCATTTCTTTAAGTCCTTTCACTTTTACTTGACGGCCTGTCCAATAAGACTAAATGTTGAAGAAAACGCCGGTCTATAATTTGACTCCAACCTTGGTCTGATGGCCGTGAAATCCTCGCCCAAAGAAGTTTCAAAGCTGAAATGCATGCCTTTTAATCACTTGCAAACACAAATAGGCCCGTTCTTATTTCTTATCTTTGCAGTTTTCAATCGGCCACCTGCAGGTTGGTGGTCTACTCAGTTTTGTTTTGTCCATGTGTCCATCTCTGAGTGTGGTATGCACAATCATTATACAACAGTGTGGCATTGACGTGATAATCGTTAATTTTCTCCTCCTACTCATTGCAGTCTCTGAAAGCATGGAATAAGCATCAATTAAAAGGAAAAAAAAGAGTTTAACAGGTTCATCTCTGCTGCTGCTGTTGTACTGGGTCATGGCTACTCGAGGGAGCTGCACTGCTGCTCAAGACCACATGCCTCCAACCAAATATCGTCGTGGAGGTGAGATTCTCTACACATATTTTGCGCTTCCTACTAAATTCAAAGGCCGTCTGCCGAGGTTTTTGGCATTGACACATATCAACAGCGCCAAAGCCCATGACACGAGCCCAACGCCGGCCGCAAATGTTCATATGTGCTCACATACATGTCAACCTTATGTTCGTGAACCATCTGTCTTCCTTACATCAGGCTCCAATATGTCCTCTAATGAAATCAATCATTTGGCCTGTTCATAGAAGACACAAGTGGATGTTGGTGCAGAGGAGGAAAGTCAGTTCGGAAGGCGTGTATATTTTTTTCTGTGATGTACATGCATTCTACATGCCTCCTTTAGTATAATTTGAGATTCTATCTGACGTGTAATCTACACCCACAGAACGTGCTGCACCTGAGTCTAGTGTGACAGTGTAACTCAGCACCTCATCTTGTATGATTAAGAAATAATAATAAAAATAGGGGAGGAAAAAAAATACTTTTGAAATGAATTGCTAAACTAACACAATGGAGCTGGGGAGCCGATAAGAGAGACCTGTAACAATATTTAACATGGATAATGTATGTGGTGTTGATATGGTTTCCCTAAGATTAGGGCTATTGAGGCTACAAATAACATTTTATGGGGTTGAGGTACATTAGGAAGTGCTTTGTTATGTTTCACCCACCAATCACAAGAGGACTTTGTAGCAGTCACACACTTTTTTGTTCTAATGAATTAATAAACACATTTTATGGATTTCAGAGCAAGGGGGCAATTTAAGAGAGGGAGAGACACAGAGGTGCAGATTGTTTTGGCGAGCCTGAAATTATCCCCAACCGAGAAGTGTTTCCTCCGACCATAAAATTAAGGAACACATGGAGGGTGAAAGAGATATACCATTTATTTAACCACTTCCTCCCCTGGGGGTTCAGAGCACTGACACCTAGCCTTAATGCTAAGTCCTGTTAAGATTTTACTTTAGACATGATTATAGGCAGGTAGCTTGAAAACAATCTATATGCACGTGAGGTGACTACCAAAGAACTGCAGAGCAAACATTGCTCCAGCCCCAAAGGGCTTAACAAAACACTATCAATATTGAGGGTCTTTCTATTGTTTCTGTTTTCCCACAAACAGCTTTGTTGAGCCTCCCGGTTTATGAAAATGCCCGGGGTGTCATGAAAAATACACAGATACGTCTGACACAAAAGGTCATGGATAGAAAAAATGTGTAGATGTAGCAGTGATGTCCTACAAATGGTCAGTGGCTTGAAAACAGGAAAAGGTATAGCCGTGTACTTACAAAGATTTTGTGCCGTCTTGGCGTCCAGAATGCGGAGCTCCTTTGCCTTTTTCTTGAATTGACACACTTTGTTGTCAGTCTCATCTTTTACATCTTTTTTAACTGTGGGAGGAAGAAAAAAAGGAATAAGTCTGTTGACATTTTGAGAATTTTCCACAAACATAAAAAATCCACAAGATACAAATGATGGTAGAGAGGTTTTTGTCTTTTTTTTTTAAGGCAACAACACACACACAACACAACACACAATTATTTGAGCTACGGCAGCATTGCTGAAATAGTTGGATTTAACTGATCGGTGTACTGATCGGTGTCTTGACATGTAAATGCATTCAATGCGGGGCAAAACCACTTGTATCAAGGGGATGGAAAAAAAATAAAGAGCATTTACTGTTATTATAGTTGTTATCATGATGGTGTTAAAGCACAATCACACAGAAACAATCAGATAAATGGAAACACTGTGCAGCTGGGAGAAATTGTCTTCATAGTCCAGCTGCACATTCATAACACTGCAACATGTGTATGGCATTATGGTAAAATCTTAAAATACTGATGTGATTTATGACAGCCTACTTTAACATTATGCTGGAACTGCTTTACATAATGTGCAATTTCATCAGCTGTAGCATCAGAACACCGTCCTGCGGAGGACTTTCCCTCTCTTGGCGACTGCCAACATTTCTGTCATTTGTGTCACTGGGAGGGTTGATAACAGTCCCCTTTCCCTTAGGCCGTGTCTGTCAACATGGTAGAGCCAAGGAAATAATTGTGTTACCCCCACAATCCCAGAAAATGGCATTATGTCTCTGTTACGTGACTGAACACAATATGCCAACTTGTCCAAGAGTGAAGAGACCTTTTGTTTTCATAATTGAGAAATGATTGTGTCTGCATTGTCTGGAAAACACCAAGTGTCAGCTCTCACTTTACTTGCATCAACCTTTTCTCACTCTTATGTACAGGACAGAATTTTCAGAATAGTATTAAATTGTGAATGTGAATAAAAGAATGGACGTGGGAGTGTTTAGTTGAACACAAATAGAAAGCAAGAACGTGGCGGGAGACACCGGCCGCCTCTCTCTTCACGATGGCTTACAGGAGACGCAGCGCACTTTGTTGCTAATCACCACAACTGCTCTGTTTAGGCCCAAGGTAGGAGTCTCCCAGGGAATCTTGAACAAACAATCTGTTCCCTGAGCACTGGCTCTCATATTTGAAGAAACAATCTAAGAGGCAGCATCTCCTGGGCATCGATAAGATGTGATGCTGAAGGCACCTGCCGAACTCACATGCTTGCTGTCAACACAGCATCAGATGTTTACTGTAATGTGTAGGGCTAAAATACATGCTTCTACCAGTGTTTACCATATGATTTAATTTCCTCTCAGCGTTGTAGGATGTTCTTCAGACGCTGACAGCACTCAAACTAGCACGGTACTCATGAGCGTAAGACACAACACGTTGTAACCCCGTCATTGTCAGTGGAGCTACAAGATCCAAATCGCCTAAGAACAGACGCCTTTGAGCATGGTACTGAGAGGCTGCCCTTTCCCTACTGATATGGATGCATGTATTCAATTGTAATAAGAAATTGCCAAGCCAGTCAAATACAAGCAATGTAACTTTTTCTTTTAATGAATAATAGTTGGTGCAATGAGCATCACAAGTAAGCAGCACACTTATACCAAGTTTGATGTTTGTTTTTTTTAATGACTGTGGGTATGTGTGCATAAAATGTTCGCTCTATTGTACACTATACAATCCATGTACACCTAAGCAGCTAAACAAAATGTTTGGTAATTTACCAACAGCCAATAATCTGAATAAATAGGCTATTTGCTATTACCTCCAATGATTTTAATTCTTATAAATGAATGTCATATTAAAAGAAGGTGGTCTTTATGTATGTATTCCATCAGTTTCTATCTCCAAAACAATTCCACAACAGTTTATGTGAATGGAGAGGGGTTAAGAGAAGTGGTTCCCCCAGGCCATTGTAATGCCAATAACTTTGTATCCTTTCAACTGAAGTACAACATTACAGTTAGCAGCAGTTAGCAAATAGAAAATCTGAAGGAATAGTCTTAGTTTCTCACATGCGTCGAGCCTTGGTGAAAGAAACTGCAGAGCCAGCAAAAATAAAAATATAGGGCCCATAATCGTCTTCCGAGGATGGTCCACAGACAGAGGGCAAATTAAACAGAGAGGAGGAATTTGGCTGTTTGCGGTGCTAAACCATGCTCTTAAACCTCCATTCTCCTGCACTTGCCACTTGAATCACAGAGACACTTTACACTCTCAGTAGGGCGCTCCCGGTCCATTCATCAGCACCTCAGCTGTCTTCACCCTTATTCCCAAGGGTCCTATGCTATCTCAAATTAAACAGCAAAACAGTGCCTTTATAATGTGAAACAGACACATTCCTGTTTGATACCATCCTATGCAGCTCAGATCTCCCCCGCTGGGCACTGCGCTATGGCATCAGTTGTCTGATTCTTGCTTCAGTATTTGTTGGCTGATTCAATTATGCCACATGTCAAATGCTTCCACAGAGCTCCGCAGTGGACTGATGGGCCCTGAAGGGCTCCCACACATTCTTGCTGCCACAGTGGAATCCCAGAGGTGTGAAGAGGGTGACTACAGGTGGATATTACAGCCAAATTTTGGGGCCAAAATAATGAAGCAAGTTTCATAAATATCCCCAAAACACAATTTGTCAGGCAGTCATTAAAATCCACACTCATATTGGCATCGGGACATTTTTTCCCCATGCATATCCTTTGGGGAAGGCATATCCATCCAATTGCTTGTACTCCAATGGAGCTTAACCTGCCCATTAGTGTAGGTCCATAACAGCTGATCAACATCCTTGCCAATATTCAAACGTGTTTTACGAGTTGCCCAGTAGCTAAAATGTAATACTCTGACAACAATACCATCCCTCTTGCACAGATTTATATTTGTTAATGCAATCTCCCAAGCAATCACTCAGTGAAGAGCCATTTGTGTTGGGCTCAATGAGTGAGGGTGTTTTCTGGCAGCGAGCTGCTGAAGCACAATGGTGACATAAAATCATATCACATGCAGCTGTGATATTTCTGCCAGGTGGATCAATACGCTGTGATAAGGTAAGGTAATGTATCAGTCTTCACTTTGAGAGCATGTTCTGACATCATACCTGAACGAAAACACCAAGAGAGAGAGAAATATACATATATATGGAGAGAGAGATTTTTCCTGAGCACCTATCTTGAGCAATTATGAAGCACTTGTGGCCTTTTTCTGAGAAAAGCACTAGACCATTTCTGCATTACTTCATTTCGAACCCCAAGTGTTCATGGTTTGTTTTGGGAAGTTTGAGTTACATATTGGAAAGGAAACATATCTGGCATTGGGAAAAGTTTGTATAATTTGGAATTTCAAAAACTAGATTAAGCACTAATCCTGACTATCACGATCCTTGCACAATCAAGGAGACAAAACAGGAGATGAAGGTGACTATTTTGTTACAATTGTAATTTGTACATTGTACACGGTACTCAATTCAACCAGCTTATTGGAATGTGCTTTTATCCAGAGAAACTCTGGGAAGACATGGAAGCAGTCCGCTATAATATGCAGCTCTTCAATTCTCAAAAGCTGCTTCATGGGCCAAATGATCCTCGAAGGGCTACAATGGTGTCAAATGCCTCTGACTTGGTATTGGACATGCACATTTGAAAAGGAAAATGTAACAGTGAATTAGAAATGGTTAGTTATTCAGGTTGATTTGTTGCAAAATATTAATACACATGGGTGAAACAGACAGTTCAAACAGACAGTTTTGTTTGCAAAAAAAATAATGTTTTACCAAAACATAAAAGATTCAATGGTGCCAGAATAACCACATAAAGATAATCTCTGGTGAGCATAACTGTTACACATCCCATTAAGTGAGGGGGAGTTAGAGCCTGCTCGGTGCCAAAAGGAGTCACGGAAATTGATGGGGATTTCATTGAAAGAGTACATGAATGTTTGAGCAAAACCAGTTTTGGCTTATTAGGGATGACTTGGCATCCATGTTAAGCTTTCTCTGTGGGTCTTGGACTGAGGTATACCCTTGGGAAGCTCTGTGATAACAAGAGTTCTCCAACACTTGAACATTCAGCCTGTTTGTTGGCCCGCATTCACTATCCTGGTTGCCTTCCATGCAATATCTCCCTCAAGACGTCCATATAACCCAGGGCATTACAAAGCTAAACACTACCACATGTTCACTTCCGGACACAGAGCATCCGGCTGAGCCCCGCCACCAGACACCAGAGAATGAGTGGGCCTTGAAAAGAAATGAAAGAAACTGCAGATGACAGGTCTTCAACAAACATATTTAAAGGCAAAGGAAAACAGAATGGAACAGACAATACGGAGTCTGGTCCTCCACAAGGCAATTTATTCCCTAAAATGTGCAATCAGTCTGCAAACATGTGCCCTGTCCTACATCTCAGGGACTCATACTGAGGAATAGTCTCTAGGAGTACTGGCAGCTCGCCCCAAAGGAGATGGATTCTGGAGATGAGTTACTGGCCTATATATGAGTATATATGAGGCATATCCATTTTATACATATATGTACATGTACATGAAAACGTAATATCTGTTTTATGTACTTTGAGTTTGATTTCTTTTTTCTTTCAGAAATGCCTCACTCAAGGTGACACATTAGAATGGAGCTGCAGTTGAGGGAGAGATGGAGCTCTCACCCATGCAATCATCATCATGCCTAATGATAACAGGGAGTGGGGGGTAATAATAATGATAATGATGATGGAAACTGTGGATAGTGTGCATGCAGGCAGAGATGTTTCAAAAACACACTTCATCCAAAATAAACTACATTCAAAACAGGATGAAACAGGATGAGACCCTTTAGATATTAGCATTCTTGACAGTTTGTCTACCGATTAGTTTTCAAGTTGAAGCATGTGGTCCTGGTTAGCCAAGATCTTTCAATAAAAAAGGTGTGGAACGCTGACAGGAGCCCCAGAGTGACACCCTGACCTGTGGCCAGCAATGTTTCCAGTATGCAGGGAGAGGCTCAGCCCACGGAGGAAGGTATGCAGCTGGGCCTGTGAGAGAAACGCCTCCTCTTCTAATTGAGACAACACAGATCTCCTTCTCTCCCTGTTTCCATTCCCAAAGAAGAGGGATGAGAGTCCTGAGGACGTTGCATGTTTCCCATGTGAAAAACCATTTCCATTAAAATTTTGTCAACTATTTCACAAAGATAAAGAACAAATTTGCTGAAACTGTGAATAGAAGAGAAACAATAGCGATGAGCAAAACACATTAAAAAAAGAAAGCTAATCTCTCTCAAATCAATAACTGAGCATTATCAATGACCTGTGGCTCGATACAACCTTTTAACTAGTATATCTAATCTGCCCACATCTACACACATGACTGTTGTTCTGACTCTTGGAGGCAGGGAGTGTGGGAAGGCTCTGACTCTGCCTCTTAAATTGGTCATGGAGACATGCTCCTGGGGCAGCGAATGGATTGAGCCTGACAGCCAATCAGTTCGAGGAAACCATTCTCTGGTCATGCCAAGCCAGCTCGTCGTGACCCAATGCGCTTGAGCGCTGGTGGGAAGGCACTAGCTGTTGGTCCAAATGGCTGCCCCTGGCGTCCGTTAAGACCCTGCTATGCCGTCCAACTTTAAGCATTCAGTAGACAATGCTGGAGCCGGGCTCGTGTCGCTATGAGGGGATGAAGAACAGAGATTTAAGGCTAAGGCTGTTCCTTGGACAGCTGCAGGATTACTGATGTCCCCCTGGTCTCTATTACCTATCCCAGCAGCATGCTGCACAGAGGAACTCCAGAGTACGACGAACCAGGCTAAAACAGGTGGAGACTTTAAGGTGTACACCTGTACCGTGGTTCACCATTAAAGGATATATTGGGAAATGTTTTGGAGGGCTGACTTAGCAGGAGTTGAGAATATCAAAGTCAGGTTCACCTTTCACAGAGGAGATTTGTTAACTTTAGCCTGCTTTAAAGTCAGACAAGACAGCTAGGAATGCTTTTTTTTTTTTCCTTTTCGTGACTTTTTTTTGTGAGGAAACGATACTTGCAGTGATACATCATGATTGTAACAAAGAATTTTATTCAGCATAACTCAGATGAAAATAGCCAATACTCAGTTCAAAAATCATTCATCATGATTTTTTTTTCATTCCCAGGCTCTGACAAAGAGTAAAATAAGCCATTTTTCAAAATGTAGAATTTATCACTTAGGTCTCGTGACAATAGCTTGAAAGTTTTCTTTTTTTTATCATGCATTTTTCTGTTTTGTTCTTTGCAACATACGGTTACAATTGTACAAAACATGTTTCATTTAACATCTATACTTTAGTAAAGGTGCTTGAATTATCCCTCTCACAGTGACTGTGCTACATCAGAACATATTCAACAGTTAGATTTTGTTTATTTGCCTTTTCCTTCCCTTTCTCTCTCATAAATCCCACATAGATACTTTCTTTCATGAGTAGTCATGTACTTTTCTTTCACCTGACCTCCAATGTTAAACACAATAAAAAACAAGAAGAACAGATCTAGACTTTCTCTTTGCTTGTGGTTTTGAATGTTTTTTTTTGCTGTTTGTTTGTTTGTCTTAATCTTTGTTTTGTTTGCAGATTCAAGAACTGAATAAATAATATTGAGACGGGTAAAATGGAGAGTCATTAAAAATACATCCAACCATATCAAACAGTTTAGAAGAGTGACAAATGAAAGGTTGTCAAAAAGGTAAAAGCAACCATGCCTATGTTTTATTTTTAAGAAATGTGCTCAAGCATTATCTCTTCTTCTTGTGAAGGTTAACCGATAGGTTGATCCAATTTGTCTACTGAAGCGTGAAAGGACTTAATAAATACTTCACATTTCTGTGTTGGAAAATGTCAAGGTTTGCTGAGAGATGAGGACAGGAGGAGGAGGAAATGACTTTTTCTCATTCAGGCAGCTTGACTCCATGCTTGTTAACAGCAATAGGTTTATCCTTGGCAATCAACATGAGGACAGATATACTGTATAATTTTCAAAAGTCCCCAATCACACACTTTCTCTCTTTCACACCCACGCGCACACACACGCAAAATAAAAACCAAGGATTGGGCTGACAAAATGATTGAGATTGAACCAGCCACCATCATGTTGCCTCCTGATGACAATTCTTCACACAGCTGCAGAAAGTGATTCTGGTGACAAGAAGGAGTCAAAGTAAACATGCCCTGATTAAAGATGCACCATGCAGCACCTGGGGATGGAGTTAGTGAGGCAAGAGAATATGAGCCTAAAGAGAGGTATTTGGTCGTGAACTGCATTTAAATCCAAAAATCATACCTACAGTATCATGTTGTTTAGAAGTAGTATTCCTCCTTCTGAAGTGTGTATTGCTATTTTGATATATATGTATTTCCACCCTCAAGCTGCCACTAATAGTGTTGTAACAGAAAAGTACTTAAATTATCAAAAATCCACACAGAAACACACCTACAGTGCACAAAGTTGTACCCATAAAACATATCTAACTGAATATATTGCGACCGGGCTTTTGACCTATTCTTACCTCTGAAATCCCTTCCATTCCCTGATGGCTAATACAGCTAAGAGAAGTGTGATTGCTTGCAAAAACAGCAGTAAAATCCGGTCAAAACTAGGAAATGAGCTTGATCGGTGATACATATGCAACATCTCATTCCAAATTGAAAAGGGCTACATTAAATCCATTTTATCACACAAAAAGCACCTAACCTGTTATTATTTTAATTCTGGCTTACTTGAATGTAGCCATGACACATGGAAACTGTAGTGTCCAAATCCTTATTACAATTAGCCTTTGTTTAGTCAGCAACAATAAAGGCAGGATGGACAGGCTTAATGAGTGATAATGGTAGACTTGTTTCTGTGCTGCAGAAGGTAGGAGGTCAGATCACACATGTAAATCTGGCTTTCACTGTCATGGCATGTCTGATAACTCGAGTAGCAGGATTGTATTTGGATTGTTGACTTGGGCTGTGATGGAACAAAGGGTATCCATGGTGTGTCGCGTTGATTATGATGTGTTCATGAGTGCTGCCACCACCTTCTAGTCTGGGTGACTTGGATAGGGTTCTTTATTAACCTGTGGGCAGTAAAAGAAAGTATGCCGATGCACTGATTCACTCGCTTGGTGAAGTTTCCCTTGTAAAACAAAGCCTGTGAGTGACTGCAGGAGTCCAATAAAAGAACATAGTGCTGACTGGGACTTTTAGCTGTTACCTACAGTGCACTATTAACTGGAATAATAGCATTACAGCTGGCCCCCTCAGTTACACAAAACAAAGTGGCCTCCTTCCGGTGTGATTTGCCTCAAAGCTATTTGTTTCCATTTGCTACGTAACTGCAAACAGTTAAAGCAAAAGGTGATTTATATTAGCAAGCTGGACGGGTTGGAAATGAACACTCTGGGCCCTATTTTTGTACACGTCCATATGTCATCAATGGGTGACAAGTCATATAATGACAACCGAGTTAAATGCATTGCTTCCTATCTCTTTTTTGAGTTACTTTGCACCCAAAATAATCCTAACAAAAGCATACAGAGAGATGCTCTCAGGGATGTTAAACCTGAATATGATTATATTTTTTGTAAATTATGAGTAATACATAGAAAGAGCGGAGTGATGAGACCAGGGCTTTCATAATTTAACACTTAACATTATGTGGTTTTCCTCCTCCCGAGATGCCGAAAATGGTTAACACAGTGGCAGTGCACTGTGTAGTAAAATATGGCCCAACAGTGTCTGGATGAGGAAGCCAGTGCAGCATCCATTAGACGTCTGAGGTTTCATAATAAGTGTACAAAGGCATGCGGTCAAACTTACACTTTACAGAAGTTGCTGTGGTGTGCTGATCAAAAGCAAGTGCACAGGCTTGTGCTGCTCTAAGCTCTTACTAGGTGCCGCGAGATGAAGGGAAACTGCATGAGGCCAAATATATGTCCACTGGCATATGATCTCAACCATGTGTGTTCTCCCTCTGGTTTATTTGGCTCGGTCAGCCCACTCTATCTCACACACACACACACATTGGCCTTGATCTTGATCTTGAAAATCTCTGACTCTCTGGTACAATCCCTGCTCCGATGGGCTGAAAATATAGCATGCAGACAAAAATGCACACAGATATGCGTGGAAGAACCATAAGATAGGAGATGCCTAAATCCAGGATAAACAGAATGAAATAGGATAATCGAGAATAAAACACACACACAAAGAAACAAACACACACAAAAAAAAAACTCATTAATAAACAACATATAATATAAGGTATTGAACTTGCACAAGGTATGGATCACATGCCAACTGCCAGCTGTCAGGCAGATTCCATGATGTTCCAATTTGCCTCCTTTCACATGGAAAGCAGAAGTGAATGTTGGGGGGGGAGCAAAATCACGTCCAGAGATAGTGCAGAAGTAAAAAAAAACATGTACACACAACGTGTAATCAGTCTATCCAGAAGTGCATCTTAAAAATGTTTGATACACTGTACAGAGCGTAGCAGATGCTCCCTTCCATGTGCAGAAAAAAAATAAAATAATGTTAGCAGCATGTAAGGCTGCAATATCTTACTTACCCATACAAGTGCATCACTGCCTAACAAGAAAAGCTGCCAAGTGGTTCTTTGTAAGCACATTGCAACACTTCACTGTACTCTGTACAGTCTGCCATGTCTAAATAAATGTTATTTCCACATTTGATATGCTTTTACGATAACACTCTTTTGAATCCGCAGCAGCTAAAATACTGTCATTACTTTTCTAAAAGGCAGGTATGTGGTGCTTTGACATGCAAGTACATCACTTAAGCAATTTGGTGCTCTGAATGGTTATTGCTGTCATTTTCTTAAGCACCATTCTCTGAACTGATGTGAGCCATCTCTAAGAAAAAAACGAGAAAAAAAAGCTGAAAAACTAAATAAGTAAATAAGTGTCTGCGCGGGTTGGCGTGCACTGCAGTGAAAACATACAGTAACAAGGGCTCGTCGGCGCTGTGTTGTACGAATGGTTCAAAAATAAGGCGCGCCTGCTATCAGGATACGTTCATTCTGTGGGTCAATGTGGAACAAGATACGTCTGACGTTGAGCAAACAAATGGATGAAGGCTCTGAACACTTGAGAATGGCACTGATCCATCGTCATGTTAAAATAATGTACCACAATAACATTCTCGTGCATTCCTCCTTTTTTTTTTTTCTTCCTCTGTGTCTGCGAGCACATCTTAGATTGATTCACCCCGATCTGTGCTGTGGATGCTTGGACTGGAGAGCAGTGCAGGTTCACAAAGCCTACAGCACAGCATAAACCTTTCATTCGAGCGGTTGGAGTGGGAAGGCAACGGATCATGCAGAAAGTGATACGTAGACGTGGTAGTTTTCCAACCCGAGCGCGATGCAAAATTGTGTGTTTGCACTAAGTATGTATACCATCATGTGTGCAAAAAAGAAAACAGAAAAAAAGACACACATTTGCACGGTAGAGCGAGATGTGTGTCCGGGATTTGGGAAGCAGTTTTCTTCATTCTGACGGACAGCTTCCTTGTTGCCACATCATTTTCCACCCAGGAGCTGTTATCTGTGACAGCGGCTGAGTGCGGCGGGGTCGGGTCGCCTGCAAGATGCACAACAGAACAGTGGGGGCCATTCCACCGCTGTGTGTCTCAAAGGCAAAAACATCCAAAAATAGGTGACAGAAATGACACGTCTTCCTACAGTAAAAAAAATATTAAAATCCAATTAAAAGCAGAACGGGTGTAAAATCAACCAGCAGTGCGCAAGGAGAAACTGTTTTAGTTGCTTGGATTTTCTGCCCAATAATCCAGTTGGTTATCTCTTGATGGCTGTTGTAACCTTTAAAAATCAGTCAGGAAGATTTGCATTGAAACGTGGAGATGATAATTGAGGTGTAATTCTTACACCATCTCTACTTCAATATTAAGCGAAGTTGTGACCAATATGAATATACAAGAGGCCACGTTTCAGCCCGAGATCACTCCGGTGCAAAAAGCCAATGCTGCCATGTGTGCAGCCTCAGAAATGAATAAGTTTCGCCTTTCATACGATCATCAAATAAAAACACTTAACGAGATACATACACAGAGAAAATTAGTCTGCAATAACTCAAAGTTGCCCATGAATTTTCCAAACCCTGGATAATTGCATGGTAGCCTATTTCAGACAACCAGGTGGCAGCTTGTGTTTTTGAGCCTCCTGACATCCCATACCACCCACAATCAGCATCGTCCTCGAGGACTTCAAACACTCCCTCTGTTCTCCAAACCCTGCAGTCCCCACTCTCTCGGGGAACCGAGCACCTGGCCCGGAGTTTCATATTCCTCTCAGGTGTGCTTCCAGAGTATTGCACTTGCCTGATATGCACACATATTAAGTACTACAATGCCATTCTATTTTTTTCCCCCTCCCAATAGTTGCAATTTTCAAGATGGGCCACCAGCGCAGGACACAGCACTTTCTCTGCCTACCAATTCCATCAGATGGAGGATGGGTTTTCACCGCATCCCCTCCGGTTTATAATGTTTATCTGTGTGCGTGTGTGTATTCTACTTTTGGGATATATTGCAGTTTTTGTGTGCTACGTGTAAACTTTGGGCTAAAATTATACAATATATATATATATATATATATATATATATATATATATATATATATATTATTAATCATGTTCAGGAGGTACTAAATTGAGCACTCATATCAATTATACTTACTGTCAAATTATTCACTCTTCATGTCCAATATACTCACTTTTCTTTTTCACAAATACACCACAGTATCGGCCTCTACCTCTCCTCTCGACTCTCTAACAAACTCACCTACATTGTCTATCTATGTTGCCGGTAGCTTCCTTTTCCTTTCCTTTGTATATATATATTTTTTCTTATCAGAGCTGCAGGCTCAGAGTGTATCCCCAGCGGCCATCTGTGGACTTCTGCCTTATGAGAATCAACAACTTTAAAAGTGGCTGTGGAAATCTACACCGACTGTGTTTCCCAGGAGAAGTACATTGTGGAGGGTAGTGCATAGATTACATGGACCCACATCTCTGTCACTTAGCAAGCTTGTCAGAGTCCAGAGTCGTGACAGACAGGGCTGACCATCACATGGCTTCAACTCTCCAAAGCACTTGTGCAGCATTTCAATACTCACCAGTTTTTTTGGTAGTTTATTTTTTATTTATTTATTTTTGAGCGTGCACATTAGGTGTGCTTGGTCAAACGACAATTACTTTGTAAATCCAATATTTCACACCGATGAAAGTGGAATGAACAACAACATAGCAAAACACAATTTCACATCATTTTATCAAAGGGACCTCTGTAAAATAATATTTGGCAGAGATTCTGCTTCTGAAGAGAAGCAAAATACACAAAAATGTGCCTTTGCATATTCTCAGCCTGTTTTCAAGTTACCATAGAGAAGCTACCGATCGCCAGAAAAACAACTGACATTGGATTTACACAGAGTAATCTGCATTTGAGAGAAAATATAAAAAAATTATACTAATAATAAAATATGCACACATGCAAATATACAAATTGTGCTTAATGTTAAGTAATCTGTCTCTCTCTTGAGAATCTTGATTCAAAGCATACTGTCTGACGCTGCTGTGTGCCTTCAGTTGCTTAAAAGGTGGGACACTCATTACATGGCAATCAAAAATAGTGAGCACCTAGAGGCATGGGCAGGAATTCAGCAGGTATATGTGCTGGCTGTGCTTCCTCAGATCCTGGATGAAATAACTGTTAGCCGTCAATGCCGTGTTCACCATATGTCTGTTGTTGAGTACTGGACTGAAGCAATCTTAAAAAGGGTAGGTATGTTCTTTTGTCTTCAAAGCAAAAATTAAAGGTGAACTTTGACACCTTTCTATGATTTATTTTCTTTTAATGTCAGATTCATATGCAACTGAAGTGGCTACATTTTTTTGAAAATAAAGTTGTGAACGTTTTATTTTTTTTTGTCTCCCCCACTTTGGTGTTGAAATGACGTCAGCTGATCACAGATGTCTGGATGCAGTCGTCTGCTGCAGGCACAGCACGCCCACAAAATCCAGGGATGCTCAGCAGGCTTCCGAAAGTTGGCAGTGCAGAAACAAGTCACTCATGTAAGAATTGTATTCCTACTGTACTTTATGAGATCAAAGCGAACTGACTGCTTATTCAGCTGATAATGAAAAAAAGAAGCTATTTAATGAGAGTTGTAATTCCTCTACAAAGACAAAGGCACGGGCCACAGAAGAACTTACAGCATCCATTAAGAGCAGGTTTGTGCCAGAAAGACTCCACAGGAAGGAGAGGTTAAGTGAGCTCATAGGCAAAAATACAATCACTCGCATGGCTCCTGGCTCTAAGAAAAGCACACTAAAATGCCTTATGCCTCTCCGTTGTAAACAATAGGGGGTCCTTATCTGAGACAATGTGCGGAAATTAATTAACATCTTCCATTTGGGTGCAAACGCTTCTCTCTTTAAACCTCAAACAGTTCGCCTTTCTCAGACACTTCATTTATTGGCCTCATGACTCTGGGAGAGCTGCGGAAATGACAAGCAGATTTACACCGGGTTCGTAACGATGGCCAAACTCCGAAAGGATAGAGCGGGGTTCCGCGTTATACAATCCTGCTCTGTAGCGGAGAAAATCCTGTAAGGAGGATGATTGTACTTTTCCATCTGATACCATACCATCACTCTGTCTCCAAACCAGAACTGCCTGTCCATCAACTTAAAAGATCTGTATTTGTTTCACAAGGTCAGAGCTAGTGATGCAGAAACTCAGTGGAATGTGTCTAGATGTGTGACATGAAACCAAGAAAGAGAACCAGTGCTGTCAGGTGGACAGGAGAAAAAGATTTATGTTGATAACGTGAAGTTATTGCAATTAAATTGTTCAGAAGATATGCGCGGAGACTCTGTTCTGAAATATAAGAGCATTACTTGTAGCCATAAAATGGATTGTTGATAGTGGTATATTCTCTATTTGCTTTTTTTTTCAGAAAAAAAAAAATATTCACCCCCCCCCCCAATGCGGCTGACTCAATGTAGCAATATATATTCCTTTCCAGATGTAATTAATGAAAATGCATCTTAATCTGCCTGTGCAAATGGGTGAAAAATGGTGTCAAAACTGTGCTTTTTTTCTCAGTGCAGAGGTCCTGTAGGTGAAGAATAATTCTTTGCTTTCAAAGCTCCTTACAAAAATAACCATATTTTTTATTATGAGAATCTTTATTAGGTGTGTGCTTCAGGGTCCTTATTCATTTCTTCGGGGGCAAACAAAAAGGAAGCTAAGCACTAGTTCCATGGTCCCTCCCACCCATCTCAACATGCCAATACTTGCGTCGTCTCTTTCTCTCGCCCCTCTTGTTTCTCCTTGTACCATCCCTCCTCCTGGATTAAAAGCTCTTAATTTTCACTAATTACACAAACTAATTTCTTTTTTCTTCATGTCTGCATTTCTCTGTTTTTTCTCCATGGGGCTCATAAACAGTTTTTGAAATTGGGTTTAATAAGCCTGCCTTGTGAGAGTTTAGGGCCTTTAATGGACACAGGGCTTGTTTGATAAGTCCCCACTTCATCACACACTTTATTAATTAAAGTTTATATTACATTAGAAACAAAGTTAAAGCTATTTGCTCCCCATTACTGGTTTCATGTAGCTGCATATCTATGGCCAATTAATTGGACTCTTGCCTCCCTTACTGCATTTTTCCCTTGTTTGACAAAAGTGTGTTAGCTTCGGGCAAAGTGTTGCAAGCAGCCGTAATACTGCTCTTATGATCCAAAAGAATGATCAAGAGCTTGACTGTAGTTGCATTTTAAACTGTTTAGATGAAGAAATAGCTTTACTTGTTTAAAAAAAAAAAGTCTAAGACTAGTCTTTAGACATAATGATACAAAGCCCCAAGGTGTTGTGAACAACAACCTTTGTAATTGTCAGGTCACTAAAGGATGGAACAGCAAAACAGCCTGGGAAAATAAAGATACACATATGTTGTCTTAATTGTTTTGGTTTGAATTTTGCTTTCATCTTAGTGTTTTTTTGTTTGTTTGTTTGTTTGTTCTTTTAATTTATGAAAGAGTACACAACAGTCTCAAATGGGTGTTTAATAAGATATCTGAGGGCAGTCCTTGATTTTGAGGCTCTGTTAATGTGAGCATTGTGCAGGTATAAACACAACAAAACAGAGGGAAAATGGTACATCGAAACACTATTGGAAACCAAAAAGGCTTTTACTGAACAAAAGACAAACCCTCTGATGGTTCTTCCAAGGCCTACATGAGTGGACGCCGCCTCCTCCATAGCCATTGTGTGCATGTTTGTACTAAGGAGGGGAGGGGAATGATGTAGGAGGCAATGCACAGGAGACAGGAGAGCTGAAGTGGTGTGGCCTGTCAGACATAATGAGTAAGCAAAGATACACAAAGTAATTGTGGCCATCTCCCCTTACACACACACACATACACATACACACACCCCTTTGTGTTTGTGTGTGATTGGCTCCAACAATATCCTCACAACCACAGACACACATGCACAGACACATGCAGAAGGAAGGGGAGGGCATATTGGGGGCACCCACACAGTGAGATTAAAGGGTACTAAGTGGGCAACAAACATTCTGTGTTGGATGTTGATTGCATGAAATATTTTAATGTTGTGTTACCAATGTTGAGAGGCAGCAGCATTAGCATGTAGGTTCAAAAACATTCAATTAAAACACAATAACAATATTTATTGGATAAGGAGTGGGCAGAGAATTATCCCAAATGATATGTTGATAATATGAGACATGCGTCATACAGACATTCAACATAAAACCCCCAAAAAGTAAAAAATAAAATAAAATAAAAAAGCATGATTAGTGATGAGTCTTCCTCATTGGCTCAAGCAACTGGGAAAAAACAAAATTGCCTGTTTGATCTGTGTTGTTTTCAGGCTAGGAAATAGTCTCCAAATTGGAGGGGGGGGAATCAATATTCACAAGCAAGATGGATACAATTGAATAAAAAGTGGATGTTTCAATTCATGAAGCTGGTTAAAAGATATCACACTCATAATAGTAATTTTTGTCCACATGAATTTGTTCTGAGTGGTTTAGTTCCAATCAAAACTGAATTAGGCTAGCATGGAAAACATGTTCAAAGTGGGAGGAGAGAAGCAGTGATGACTGAGGGGGCCACCGCAGTTTATGCACAAGGGGGGGTATAAATATTGATGAGAAAACAGGGAATTAACAGGATTTAGAGGTGATTGTGGCCAAGCAGAAAACTCTTTGGAGGAGAGGACAAAAACATTTGCCCTTCCATCAAAATAAATACAGACTGCCATCTACCGCCCCCAGACTCTGACACCCTTTCACAACCTATAAATACATATGTAGATGAGGTTAGCGGGCCTGGCCAGGGGTGGTCAGCTCCTTGTGGACACTGCATGTGGCCTGTGACTGACCAGTTCTCCAGTATGACGCCCGTTACCCCAGATTACAGGACAGCGGGACCAACGCGGCGGGGGGAAGGGAAGTCGCACCACTGTTTACCCAGTGTCAGGACACCATTGCGGGGCCAGGCAATGCTAAAATGTTCCTCTATTGTGTTTCTGTCTCCCTTTGTGTGTTTGACAAATGACGTGTATGCATGGTGGGAAACCAGAAGGGAGGGGCGGAATACCACAATAACAGCAGCAGGTGCACCCGGACAGCTAATATTTGCACAGCAGCTTCTGAGGCAACCGCCCCCACCCACCCACCCACCCCTAAGAAAAGGGGCAACTGCCTCCTCATAAATGGCTCTGTTACAGACACATAAATCCAGGGCTGACTCCACCAACCTATCTGTATCACCCCTTCCCATACCTCTTCTTCTCCCCGCAAATCCCTTCAGTGGAAGACAATTGCCAAGATGCATCTTGGTAACATGTGACATTGTGGAGGTCAAGACAACATTGCATGTGTGAATGAAGTGTGCATGTGTGTGTGTCTGTGCATGTGTGTATGTGCCTCCAATTTTTATTAGTTGGTTTTTCATATGACAGCCCACTCATGCAGTGTACAAGACACAGGCCCAGCCACACTTTAGTCTGATGATTACTGTGATGTTTTCATTAAGAAAGCAGTACTTTTGTCGTGTCTCAAGCAAAATTGATTGGCTCAACATTCAACGGACTAAACATGCAGGTCAGGTCAAGCCGTCTACAATGGATCACACTGAAGTGAAAAATGGTTATGCAAAAAGAGTCTTTATTATAACCGGATGTCAGATGTGCACGCCGAAAAATCTGTTTCCATTCTGAAACTTTTTGAAACTAATGTAAAATAATTCCAGCTGTATCAGTAACCCTAAAAACGAAGTGTATACGGTACATACAAAAGACACTAATCCCTCATATATATGCATAGGGCTTGTTCAAAACAAGCTGATCTATTTATGTCAGGAACTCAAGAAAAGGTGTGGGGGGGGGGTCAAGCTGAAGGAGGCTGAGAAGTTACGGGCAGTTGTAGGCAAAGCTCTTTATCTGGTGTTTTCTTCGTCTCTAACCTTTCTTTTTTTGTGGAGAGGCATAAGAAATTAAAGCTTAATCCATTTAGATGGAAAATCCATGGCAGCCGCCCTGGCCATATAGGGGTATTAATAAGATGACAATGCAGATTCATCAACAGGACCAGACTGTTGTTCCATCACCGCTTGTCCAGAGGAAATAAATCAACCGCAGACCAACACAATTGCTCATAGCTTTCTCGTGAACCACTGTGATCATATAAAAAATATCAGAGACTGTAAGAATAGTTGAGCCAAAACAGCTCTGGACAACATTGCAGGAGGGCAAAGACTGTCATTGGACTCATTCAAGTATAAATAGTTTGCAAAATCAAATGGAATGAGGAATTCTTGAGTAAACATAAAATCCACAGGCAGAGTAGCTGTCTAGTTTTTCAGAAGATGACAAAATGTAGAAATGATTGAGTGGAAACATTGAATTCATCTGCCTCAACATGACATACAAAAATGTTCAAGAAATAAAAGTAGTTGCCAATGCAAAATAAAGGATAATTATTTTAGTTATTTGTCAGTTGTGGCACTAACTATGAAGCTGAGGGTACTCCAAAGCTGATAAGGAAGTATTTAAACCCAAACCACGATCGCCCCCTGTAGCACAATCAAGAGCCAACATCAGACGAAAGCTTCAGATCAAAATGCACAGTTGTGTCTATTTATTCTTGCAGATTCAAACAAATCAAAATGATAGTGCAAGAATATGCCAACCATGCAGAAATCAATATTTGTACTTTATTACTGGGCCTACTGAGAAATGTTGTTGGCAGATGGACACATCTTCATAAGAAACATCATCACTAATGATTATGAGTGTACAGGATGTGAGCTATATAAGAAACAGCAATCTGCCAAAAATCTTGGCAACTATCTCAAACATACTGATGATTTGAAAAAAACATGGATTTGATGTATATCTATAAAAAGTATCCCTAACAGAAACTTATTATTACTAATTATCTTCTGAAAATAGGGAATTCATATTCATCTTGGCAGCAGATGCATTGGATGTATCTTAAGGCCATGCCGGGTGTATACCAACATATTCAGTAGACATTTTTATGTTTTCTCTATTATCATAGTGTTTCACTTTCTTTGTATTTCGTCCTGTCTTGAAATGTGTATGTCTTCTGCCTTTGCCCTACTTGTTGTCTGCCCTATTAGTGTGGTGGCCCAGTTCCCTCCCAGGGGGATAAGTAAGGAACCTTGTTTCATATCATAACACTATAGATTGTTCTTAGGATTACACAATGTTGGAGTCAGAGAAACAATTCTACTGTCTTCATAGGTTGTGGTGCCTCTGTTTTTTTCTTTAATGCTCTGCAAAATTCAGGAACTACTGTCCATCTGATTAGTTTGACTGCAACTTGCCTGAACTCTGAATTTAAGTAGGTTATCGGCTCAAAAATGGGTGTTGTATAAGATGGGGGGGCAAACAAACAAAAAAAAGAAACTCTGCAGGCGAAAAAAATAAATAAATAGAAACTTCAACATCTCTGGCTTGAGGATGGCTGCTGGACTTTGGACTTTAGCTACAAGCAAATGTATCTGTCACAACAAAAACAAAATACTCTCAGAATGTTTTTTTATCGATGCATTGGCCGATTGCAAAATTACTCCACTAAACTAGCTTGTTGGTCCTTTTGTTGCAGGCATTTTGTCACTGACACTAAATGACATTAAAGGTCACATCAGAAATAATCATGACTGAGGGATTCAATCCAAGGATGAACAAAAAAACAATGTGATTGCTAACCCATTGGCGATTAAAAGACAGTATTGGGTATTGAGGAGTCCTCATACAGACACTTCAATAGCATTTTGTAATCAATCTTGAAAACTATTAACTTTGCACAAGGAAAATAGCCTGAATTAAAGCTTTTGTGACAAAGGGTACTTTTAAGCATTATTGGCGAACATTTTCACACACTGGTAGCAGGAGACGAAGGATGATGACGATTTTGCACAATGTGAATGACATACAAAGTAGCCTGTTTGGACACCTCCAGATGGCCTCTGAGAGTTGTTGACATATCCGCAGTCAGAGGCTCAATTAGGGGTGACCTTTCTTCTCGACTGGACACCGGATTGGTGTGGATCCTAGCAGGACTTATCACAGAATGAGGATCACTGGGACTTCCAGTGCGAGAAAGGAAAGAGACACTTGAAATTGAAAGCCTCAGTTTCAAGACACCTTAAAGTTACAACTGACATGACATGGGAAATTTGGAAAGGCAGAATATAGGATGACACTGGCTACAACGATGAACATTAAAATCGATACCTCATGAACATCTCTTAAGACTTGACTGGACCAAAGGAAAATCCATGTGAAACAGGTAGTGATTGGGCGGGAGAGGGGCACCAGCTTGGTCAATACACTGGGACCATGCCCCAAGGCCACAATCTGTCTCAAGCTGTGAGACGAGACCATAGGCCAGTGTTTAACTTTCATCATGTCAGCCAATGGCTCTCCCACTGCTTCCCAACCACTTGCCACTCAGCGCGACACTCACCTCTTCCTCACCACACACCCCCCCCCTTGATGAAAAGGCAATCGATGAGCTGGACCGGACTGGCCTGCATGGTAGCCTGAGGCAAAAGTAAAAATCCTGCAGTCCGGAGTTTTCTGTGACACTATGAATTTGCAGACTTTGTCAGCTTCTTCCACTTATACCCACTAACACTAATATTACTACCATCGATGCTACTACTAATAGGAATACTGAAACTTGCTGAGTTAACATTTTTACAAATTAAATTGTTACTTTAGGTTGTTCCCAATTGGCACTTTATATCTTTATGTATGTATTTCCAACAGAAAAAAGTAAATAAATAAATCATGTAATGTGTGAAAAAAGTCAGTGTACATTTACCTTTTAGAGAAATATATACTTAAAGACTTATCTCATTTATTTCTAAACAGTGCTTCAAGTTGTTTCTCTAATTGACCTTGCAGTCAAAACTCTTGCATACAATGTGGTTATATACTCAGATTCACAATATACAAGTGTACAAGAGCAAAAAACAGCACATGCTGTCTTTTGAAGGCTCTCAAAAAACAAACAAGGAAAGGTCTCAAAGCCAAAAAAGGCTCAAATCCATCTGAGAGATTGCACTTGGTTTTCTTTAGAAACATTTATTCCCCATTTCCGATGAGCTACTGGTCTTTCCATTTGGTGCACAGTGACAGCATAGATGAGGTTAAAAGTACCTGGTGGAGTTTTAACACTGAAAAAATGGCTTCGAGGATGGGCCCCCCATTTTGTTCATTCTCATGTTCACGCATGAGCACACAGGTCATGCAATACACATTACTGTCAATGCCTGGCCTACAGTTAGCTGTGGTATGCTGGAAATGATCACCTCCACCAAAGCCAGAGAAAAATAAAAAGGTGGTTACCAAGGGAACATGAAGTAAAACATGCAGGTTTGAAGGTATGATTTCTTAGTTAAGAGCCACAATAAAAACGGCATTGGTCAAACATGTATTTCATTATCAAGGATACGTATACTGGACTTTTTTTTATGTTATGAAAACTCTTGTATTGAGTTTCCGTTCATTAGAGAAAGTGAAGCGAGACATTCTCATTATGTTATTCTTACACTCTTTTTAGTGAGCTAAAATTGTAATGACCATCTCTCAAATAATCTGTATCCACAACATCTGGTGATACTTGGTTTTGAATGAGTCTCCGATATGGGAGAAGGCCAATTTTAAGTAACTATGGTGTTGTGAATGGCTGTATTGTCAGGATACGAGACACCAACCTTTCAAAATAGAAGCAGCATCTTAATTTTCAATATCTAGTAACACAAAATATTGACCAATAGCTCATGTGCACGTTATGAGCAGAAAGCACCACTTCTATGTTTTTTTGCAGTAGATACAAGGAAAATTTGGCCAATCAGCTCTAAATCTCATAAACTGCAGATGGGAACAAAGAGGTGAGAGGACAACTCAAATCAGTAAGGAAATATGTCACCCATACAAAAACAAATCACCATTTCACAAGTAGTCACATGAAAACACACTGAAGCACCTTAGAGAGTGACTGCAAGGAGATGAGGACTGAGAGTAATTTCTTTTAAGCAGCCTTTCTTAGCCTCGAAGTGACAAAAGACAAATCTACAATTGCAAATTAACCCAAGAATAATGAATGAGGACTGGAAGCCCGAGGTCTTAATTGAATATTTGCTGGACTCATTTTGTTGACAATGATGGATGTCTGTAAAAAAAAAAAAAAAAAAAAAAAAAAAATGGCCTCAGCAAACTCATTATTCATATTTCATCGTCCCTACATCTGACTTCAGTTGTGCAGATTTATTGATCTGTAAATGATGAGTTTTCATTGTGCGGCAATACTGAATGAAGTTTGACATGTTCTGGTAAGGTCTGATAAATTAGGCCTATCTGAACTTTGGACGAAAGCGGATGCCTCGCTTGAACATTTGAAAAGCAACAAAAGCCCCAGAGAAATTCAGAAGTGATGGCAGACGCATATCCCCACAGCTACATGTGTTTGCTCTTCATTGGTACTACTGTGTGAGACATACCCTGCCCCAGATTTGACCTGTGGTCCAGCTGTCCTAGATGAAAACAGGATTGTTAAGATATCTCTAAGAAAGAAAGTTGTTGAAATGTCACTCCTGGCAGCACCCAAACACCGCCTCTGTGCTTTTGAACTGAGAGCTAACAACGAATTCGAGCACCGAGCTCAAACTGTGCAAACAAGGCTTTGGCATGGAGCGTGTTGGTGTTGAAGTGAGTATATTTTAGGTACATAACCCCCCATTTCGCCATAAAAGGCGGGGGTCAGTCATCCTCGATGAATGCTCTCACTGTTAACCGAAAGAAAAGTGAGAAGTGTTTTTATTTATTTATAACCAAAACTGCAGCAGCAGAATTAAAGTGCAGGATCTCCATTAGTGCTACCACTGACACAGAGTTTGATAAATGGAAGATGAAGAGCAACAAACAGATGAGAAACAAAATTGTTTATGAGCAGTACCATCAGCAGTTTAACCAGAGTGCTTTAAATCTATAAATTGTGTTCATGCTACTGACATTCAGCTGTTTTTTTTTTCTTTTTCTTTTCATT
>CAESWR010000246.1:120311-134775 GCA_903171835.1 Mullus surmuletus | reverse complement strand
GTGGGGCATGAATTAATGAGAGCATTTTCATTCATGATGAATTTTCACTTCAAGAACGAATAATATAAAAAAGGTCTTATGTACGTAAGTTATAGTTAGCCTTAATTTTCTTCTAAGGAGGGACAATGAGGCCATGGGAGGAAATGGAGAGGATGATGAATTAATTCAATTCAGGACAGGACTATAGGGAGAAATACTTATAGTCTCATGTACCTTTTCGTCTACCAACAAATGAAGGCATGTGTAAAGATGACCACGTGCTGGGATTAGCAGTAAGAGTAGGAATATCAATAGTTCATCTATCCTTGAAACGTGTGCTACTTTTGAGAAATGAGCAAACCCTTCCCAAAAAAGGATAATTAAATTATCTGAGACTGTGGGCTGGAGAAAAAAGAAAAAAAACTAAAATTAGCTTCTCCTTTACGATCCCATTATCCCAGTCTGTGTCATCTTCCAGATTCAAGTAGGCTTCCCACCTACGGTGAGCTGTTTAATATGTTTAATATAACTCTAATGGCTGCTTGCATTGGCCTTTAACAAACTGTTTCAAAAAGATAAATACAAAACGTACATACAATTCTTCAACAAATTCTGAACACCATAGCGACAATGAATGAATCAACAAATCAACAAATCCATTAATTAACTGTGAGGAATACCTTATTGTTCATGAAAGCCTTCAAGCATTGGATGAGTTTATGCTGGTTTCGTTTATCGATGTTCTCTTGCCTGAAAAGATGAGAGATTCATTTTTGTATTTTTTTTATTTGAAGTTTAAACAAAAACAGTGAGGCACTGACAAAGAGAATTGATGTCAGGGAAGTTCACTCACTGTTTCTTGTCCAACAGCTTCTCCAGTGCATCCAGGAGAAGGCCGAGACCCTCATGACCGAAGTTATTAACCCAACTGTGGAGAAAAGACACACACACAGACACACACAAACACACACACACACACACATAAAATATTTAGTCAGTATTCTTTTCTTTAGCATGCTTACTGTAAGCCACACACAAACGCTTTGGTATTAACCTGTGAGGAAATCACTCATTAGGTCTAATATCACTGGTTGGACACAAATTGATCGCTGTATTTTTTGTTTCTTTCTTTTTTAATACATAACATGAAGTTAATCAAAATCTGCCACGTCCTCCCCGAGCTCAGCCCGAACGCGGTCTGGATTTAAACCATTTACAAGGGAATAAACAGCCATCCATCTCAACTAGCACTCCTATCACCAAGCAGTTTGTTTGCAGCCGCCAACTCCCGATTCCCCCCCACCCAACCCTGTGCGCCGCCGTGTTCCATCGCCAAGAAATTAAGCAATGCAAGAAAGATAACACTGTAATCGATAATGGATCGTGAGAGATAATTGGCTATAAACCACAGCATATCAGGAGACGGCAAATGATCCAGTGCAGATGAGCCTGTTTGTCTAAGCCCGGGAAAAAGAAGGAGAGAGCAAGGCGGTGGGAGGGACTGTGTGGTCACAGCCAGATTATGTCATTAGCATTGCTTGTTTTCACCCCCCCCTTCCTACTCACACCCACCCACCCACCCCCCCACCCCCTGCACTGCCATCCGTCAATAACACATATTGCATTGAGCAATTTTCAGACATTAACAGGGCATAAGTCAATGATTTATCCCACCTTTTTGACAATGATCTGAAATAATAATAGTTCGAGGATTAAAGCCATTTGTATTGACTGTTGCGGGAGCCCCTCAATTAAGAATGAGATGCATTAGCCCGAGGCAACTGCTGGGGTTGAGGTGAGCTATTCCTTTGATCTGTGACAAAATTAGTGCCGGCAACAACCCCCCGCCAATCATCGCTCAAGTTTCGTCAGTGGGGCCAATTTATGAGTTATCAATATTTACTGCGGTGCATAATGATGATGTGTTATCTTAATAAAAACAAAACATGTTGTAAATTATGTCTGTTTACAATACAATGGAGGGGGTTCCGGCCTAAATGTTTCCTCCCAGTGTGTGATTTGAGCATATTTAACAAAGAGAAGAAAGAACAAACTGGCACTGTTAGCTCCGGCATAATAAGGCGCTTTTATATATTTGCGATTCGGAGGTGGTGGGTGCAAACGATAGACGGGCACAACAAAGAGGAAGAAGAGGCGACACGGTTGAGGCGGCCCGATCAAGCGAATCCGCCGTCTTTGTTTACGCTTCTTTTTGTCATCGTAATTACAGTCTTTGAAATGAAAAAAATTAAATAAATAGAATGTAGAAATAGAATGAATATTTGTGAAAGGGAATTCTATTCATTATATGAGTATTGCTGAAATATGAAATTGCTGGAGTGCTGTTTGACCTGAAGAAGAGAAAAAAAGGGGGGCAAGATAATTGATGAAATGTACCATCTGTAGTTCATGTTGTTCTTCAAAAATACCTTAAATTATAAATGCAAAAATGAGATTATATCAGATTAGTTTTCCACTTTTACTAACACACCGGCATGAAATCTATGAGTGCGTGTGGTGTGTTTACGATGAAACCGGTACAACAAATAAATGACATCAAGCCAAAGATTTGTTTTACTGTTAAACATTTCTCGTATGATGTGAGGAGATATTTGTTCAATTCATAAACTGCAGTGCAACAGTATTTTTGCACCCTCGTCTGAATTCCCAGAACAAATGTGGCGATTGCATGGGGGAAAAATAGACATGGAAAAATACAAAGGCCGTATTCAGAAAATGACCCCGGTTCAATGCTTTAAAATATGAATATCTTGAGAATGTGACTTTTGAAATAGACACAATACGCTCTCCATTTTTTGATTGCTTTTTTTTTTGTATATTTTGTTTTGCTTTCATCGCATTACTCACAGGATTAATTAGCGAATGTTCATATGACCTCCCACTGTCAACATTTGTCATTTTAACCAGCGTAAAACATCTGCGCGATCGCATCCGTATGTTTTACCAACCAGCGTCGCAGAGTTCATAGTTGCTCGCACCAGCGTTTGCAAATTCACCGATCACTCAACCACACCGAGGATACAGCTGTACTAATAAATACTTAACTGAGAAGTTGCATTAATCAAACCATTCAAACACAATATCAATTTTGCAGCAGATGTTTTTGTAAAAATCTGCCTCGTGTTTACCGCCTTTCCATTATTACTGAAGAGAAGTTGAAGTGACGCAAAAAACGCAGAGAATCAGGGTTGTTTGGAGAGTGACAAAATCATCAAAACTGCTAATCTTCCTGCGGGGCGGAACACAATCGAGTCCTCTTTGACGTTTTTAAAATCACTAAATGTTTCAGCTCATCCCCACGTCCCAGACTGCCTATGATTTCTCTGTCCCCTCACGTATACCCTTAGGTTTTTTTGTTGTTGTCCCCCCCCCCCCTGCAGCCTTTATAAATGTCCCCAAAGTTTCCCACAAAGAAAATGAGAGATGGTACTTCTGCAGCGTTTGTCCCGAGGCTACAAAAAGGCCTCCGTCTCTGTTCATCAGAGAAACTGCCACAGTGGACAACACACTATGACAACCTCTCTTCACAAATAATAAAGACTCTGGCATCGGCGGGGCAACAGAATACCGCCGCAGCTGTAGAATCACTGCGTTCGAATGTCCCCTTATTCCGGATTACCCTTGTTGGAAAGGAAACAGAGACAGCAAATCTGTTGTAGATGTGAATAAGGCTCATTTTTGGTTAACTGTAATTGTTTCTGGTGGCTCTTAAATGAATCCCTTCCATATCGGTCCCTTATCCTAATGTCGGCATATATCCAAGGATTTCATTTACTTGGGGGGAGAACTTGTTCATCTAATATTGATGGCTATAATTCTCGAGTTAAGTGCCACAGAATTGTGTTACTTTCTCCAATCATGTATATTCCTCAGGCAAAATAAAAAATTCATGGTCAGACTTAGGGAAGCAATGTCTTTTTTTTTTGTCCTTTTTTCTCTTGGTTTACTTCTGCAGGAATCACACAATTGTGCAGTAGTGCTTTTATGTGTTAAAGATATTCACACTAGAGCCCACAAATGTTCATAAAGATGCCACACCAGCAAGATTGAGCTCTTTTTTTGTTTTTCTGTTTTTTTGTTTTTTAACGAATAATTCTACGTAGATACATAATTCAGAATGCCGTGCTGCAAGATGACCGTCTGACCAAAGACATTACTGATTTTCTGGCATGTACGAGTGTTGCGATCTTACTTATGAATACGAAAATATTTATCTAATTTCTATTCCACTTATCAGGTTAGGGATCAAAACATAGCTGAACCCCACTCCCCCGTGTGCGTTTTAGCGTGCGGCGGGGTACAGTATGGACAAACAGGAAGGCTATCGCGCTCACTAACACACAAACAACAGGGAAGAATGCCTGACAGGCGCTCACATTATGCAGATTTCTCATAGAAATGCCCCGGCTGACTAGAAAATTCAAACTCGGGCCATTCGTCAGTGTGAATGCAAACCCGGAATGCATATTAATGTCGGAATATCTGCGGTGTGTCTGAGCTTAAATGCAGCTGATTTAGACACAAGCGCTCTCTTCCGATCAATCATTGCATCGGCCTGACCTCATCAACAGTCACACCGGCTTGACATATCCCTGCTTCAAATTGCAAGGCAACAAGGCATTTCAAAAGGGCAGAAAAAAAACAAAAAAACATATGGTGTACAAATAAATAATGTATTTGCGCTACGTCAACTTAAGCTCTATTTAAAGTTGAGGGGATCCGAGTGCCGTGTAGATGACTACAGAGCAAAACTGAGCCTTCAAAGTGTGGAAAAACACAGCAAGGGAAACGTTAAGGGGCCTTATGTTTGGATGGCTTTTACATGCATTGGTTTTCAGCCTTACAAACCCATTCTATTATTTTATCATGGCTCTGTTCCGAGCTTTGTTACCGAAAGCTTCTGAGCAAGTGCAATATCTTTCATATCGTATTACAGGCAAAGCCATTCAACTGTCCCCCTGCGGGACAACTGACCTGTTTGGTACCAAAGTATTCCAAGTGAGACCCGATGCTTGGTGCAACAAATAGCCCCGAACATTATACGTTGAAACCGAGCACCGGCGGCGTCTGCTTTGTGATTTAGCATGCCAAACACGGGGCTACTGTATGTCCTGAAATAACTGTATGATGCTTATCCAATAACGTATTAGATGTAAAATATTAACTGTGAGTTTTTGTCTTTTTTTGCTGGTCTTAAAAGAAAGTACAGTTTTAACAAATCTCACTCAGATCAGACAACAAAGTTAGTATATATTCAGTCTTTGTTGTCGCCTACTCAACCCTGCTCGCCTGTCATTTTGGCTTCTCATGCAGCTATGACTTTTTTTATTTTATTGTTAATATTATTAATGTGTTTATCTAATCTAATCTTATCTAATCTTCTCCATTCAACCTGTATCTGGAATTTTCCACATGCGTGAAGCCAGACTTTTTGACCTGGTGGAATGCAAAAAATAATTATAAAACACAATTATACACACAATATCCAATTTTCGGAGACAAAACAGTGTATTCTCAATGTATGTTACATTTTTTTAATATGTGGAAAAAAAAAACTATAACAAAACTGCTGCAAAAGAGCTTTTTGTAGGACCGACAAAAGCAATTCTGATTCTGTATTTGATGCTGGTAATAAAGCTGGTAACAGTCTCAGGACAATATTCCTGGTGTCAGCACTGTGAGAATATGACTGCTCGTGTAGTCAAGCAAGACAAGAGAGGGAGCAGCACAGTGCTCAACAGCAGCACTTTACACTTCTAATGGTATTTCAGGCTCAGCGTGATTCCAAAACTTGGTTTTAACAAAGAAAACAAAAATGAACGCTGCTTTTCCTGGTGGAACTGAGTGTGTGCTCCTGAGTGTGTGCGCGTGCAGCAGCAGTGTGAATCCGTATGTGTCGTGGTGGTATACGTATGAACGAGTGTGTGTGAGATTGGGGGAATGTAATTCTCCTGAAGAATTAAATCAACTAGTAAGTGCAGACGGCTGACAAAGCACACAGTGCTCCCCAGACACCTTGAAATTACCCCCCACACCCCCACAGAGTGCAAAACACTCTAATTATCACCTGAACAACACGGAGGATTCCGACAAAGTAATCTTCTACTGCACGGTAAAGACAGAGAGAAGCAAGTCGGAGAGGCGGCAGATTGCTGGTTGATTGCACCGATTAATTTAATTGTTGGGTATACTATTAGTCGGTATGTGTCGCAGAGGATCAGATAAAGGATTATCGGGTTTGCTGTGATGTATCTACAAATTCCTCTCACTTCTACAGAGATGAGTTATCGCTCAAGGAGGAGAGGGAAGTGCAGCGGCAAGCACTTCTACCCAAGAAGCAAAAGATTCTATTTCAATGCCATTAAGTTGCCACTGTCCAAGCTTTTGTTACAGTCACCCTTTACAGTAATAAAGGCAAAGTGTCAGCGCACACACACACCAAAATGTGTGTGCACATTCGTCCTATCATCTGCTGGGAACTAAGGACCCCGCAGCTCTCCTTAATCCTCGTGCAGACAGACTGGCAAGTGTGCATTCGGGGGGATGAATGCTTTGAGTTCCAAAAAGTGAAGCACAAAGAAAAAATTGAAATGATGCTTTCGCATTGTCGCTTTTGCAAAGCTGTATGATTGAAATGTAATAACAACAAATCATGTGACATTCCACATCCAAAGGCATCACATCCGCAAAAAAAAAGGAAACCACTGCCATAATTAGAAGCATTATGGGTAATGGGAAATTGTAAAAATAACAATGCATTCACAGATTTATATTTAGATTTATACGACAGTAATGTGACAGTTATTTCCTATACCTGTAAAAGATCATTCCCGAGTAAATCCTTATAGAATTCAAATCAGATATTTCTGAATTATGTATCACTCTGGGGCTGTTACAGATACGGCCATGTAGGAGGTTAACAGATGGTGTCATAAAATGAAATAGGCATCACTCTTAAAATATACCCAGACGCTGAGGACATTTATGTCTCCAAAATCATTTTCATTGCCTCCGAGGAAGGAGGGGAGGGCGAGCCTCAACTTTGGAGTCGGGCTGCAACGTACAAACTAGCCAACTAGCTCATTTCACGCCACTCGTCACGTCCGTGTCGTTACACTCATGTCAAATTTAACAGTCAAATAAAACTCCCTGAAAGCTACAAGAGCAGAACGACGGCAACAGCGCAACCCAAAGAAACTGAAGTGAGAGTAAACAGAGCATTTCTGCTTAGACGTTTGCAAAGTATTTCAGTTACGCTCTTCTGTCGTATTTGGAAGAAGTAACATAGCCTTTTTCTCTCTGTTGTTTCTACCTTAAGCAGAACCGGTTAATTGACACTACTTTAGAATTGTGGCGTGAGGAAGTCACCCACTGGAAACCCACTGACCATAAGATTTTTCTTCATTGTACAAGGACATTTTACTTGTCAAGGACGTTTTATGAGAGGTTTTCAAATCATATAGCATATTGCCTTTCACACATTTTCCGAAAGGCCATCAATTCTCGATTGGTAGGTAGAAAAATGTCTAATGACTATAAAATTACTATTCCTGTTTTAATCTTACTGGGAAGGGAGGCTTGATCCTCTGAGTTCAAAGGCATCAGTTATTGTGTCCTGTGAAAGCTTTTCAGCTCATCAAATTAGATTTTTTTTAAAAATGCTATATATAAATTGTATTGCATTGGGATTGAGTCTGATTAAGCTTACAAAAGTGCCATCCCTGGATAACAAAGTGAATACAGATGATCAATTATGAATGATTCACAGAGATAGGGAGACATTTCCACATCAAAAAAATGACAAGAGTTGAAACAGTGATTCATCTCTGTGAGGAATCTGTGTCAGAGAGAGTTGGCTCTCGGGTATCTTCTGTACCTAAATCCTAACCCAAGTATCGCTCATCAGCGGCAGCGGCGGTGGCAGCTCATCACAGTTGCATCCGCGTTTCGCACCTTGGTCGTGTGCCAGAAAAAAACCTCCGACCCGAGCTATCAAGGGGCTCGCGTGCAACCTGCGAGACGTTGATTTGCTGTGATTTGTTCCAGCAATTGCACTTTAAAATGGACAGATGGAAATGCTCCTTTTTTTTCCTGCTGCTGGTGTTAATTGGCTGTTGTGCACACGGAGGAGGGGGGGGAAGGTCAAGGGGAGGAAGTGCCAGGAGTTTTAAGCGCAACAGTTAGCGCTACTAATCAAAAAAACATTTCTGCCAGGAGAGGTGAGGTGTTGGCACCTTTTAATTGCCTCACTTTTAATTAAGGCTAAGAGTAATACATAAATTAAATGACGATCAATTACCTCTTCACCTTCCAAGAGGCACGTCGGAGCTTAGGCCCGGACGTGCACTGTAGTTTGACTGAGCAAACTTTAAAGATGAGGTTTACAGAAAAGTAAGAAAGAATCAAACAAAGGAAAACAAAGTTATTTGTTGATTTGAGTGTTACCCCTAAACATAGTGTTATTCTCAGTGTGCTCGAGAATGCTCTTTCATACTGCGCAATTGAACGGTCAACAGGACAAGCAGCTTTATGTTTGCCGCCACGGTAACTTCAAAGCTCATATAAAGCCCATTACTAGTGTTCCGTGCAACCCTCGGCTCCAGGCATTCGACTGAGAGGAGCCGGCAATACGGATTCGGACTCAGAGACACCCTGCGTGGCAGAGCAGCAAGATCATCACAACAGCCCACACCTTGAGTAGCCAGACGCAGCGAGAAACTCCGGTGTCAGCAAATGTCAACCGCCTCCACAAAAGAAGTCCCCCGAAGAAAATGCCCCCGAGAAAATGTCTGACTGGTACCGTGAAGACTTCACATAATGAAAAGTTCGGAGCTCAAGTTCAATTTTGCTTAAATATGTCTTAGGGATCTGAGAGCGAGCAGATCTAATATGAAGTGACTGTCGGGATTTGACAGAGTCATAGTGTAATGCTGAGGGCTAAACATAAGGACCTCAAAAGCCCGGGGCATGGGTGTGTGTTCAGCCGCCCAAAACTACTAAAACCACTTTTTTAATCAAGTGCAGACTCAACTGATGGAACGGCGGCTGATTTATATCAGAGAATGCTTTGGAGATGCTTTCTCCTGTAGTTTCCTGACAAAGTCAAAAGTCGAACTGCATGTGTTTTGCCATGTAAGATTATTTTTTTTGTTCTTAACTGGTCTTACATCGCAACATTCATGTATGCGAGAAAAAAACTGTGAAATGGGTGAGAAAAAACAAAGCCGGACAGACACACTCGAGGATTTCCCTCAAGTTAATGAGAAAATAAGAGGGTTGTAATCTTCTGTAAATTGGCATCTCACTTCATGTCAACGGATTAAGAAATTAATGAAAAGTGGCTAGTCAATCTGACACTTCTAAATTAAGAAGCGGGTATCCAAATGACAAAATTAAAAGGGGGGAGAATGAAGTGGAGGATAAATAATTGGCTGGGGAAATTCTGACAGAAAGAGAAGTGAAAAACATGGCAGCTGAGGAGAAGAGAGAGGAAACGGAGTAGGCAGCCGATGCTCCAGGCGATGCCATCTGTGGGTGGATCTGCGAGGGCTGCATGCCACACACCTGTGTGGGACTGCCGGAGAGATAAAGCCCTCAGCACAATGGCCCCGTGGCCACCTGTGCTGCCAAACAGGTGCGCAGCCCAGCCAATTAAACTATTAGACAAACACAGGCCTCTGGGAGCAAATTAGCAGCCTGCCCAAACATCACAGGAAAAACAAAAAGGAATGGTAAGCATTCACTGTGAAGAACAACAACACTTTGATGGTGGGCCTTTTCATTTTGGTGAGCAGAATCAAGTTTAAGGCTTAATAAAAAACAAGCGCCGCTCTCATTTGGATATCTGCCGTTGCGTAAAATGTCTTCACTTATTCCTGCAATACATTCAATTCTCAATAAATGTAACGCAAAATCATTGATGGATGCAGCATGTTTTAGGGATAAGCGATATATGTAAATGTCATGCATCCAAATCACACTGTTCGACTCCAGTTATATCTTATCTTTGAATATTGTGTCTGGAAAAACGTATACTATTTAAATATATGAAGTGTCAACCCACCCCTCCTTCAAAAATCCTAAATCTATGAATATTCTAATTCATTCCTTTTGAATACACACACACACATATGTATACATATATATATATATATATATATATATATGTATACAGTATATGCTGCATACAGGACAAGACCCCTCAGATATCAATGAAAAGTCCAACTTCAGTATTAGCAGAGCACTTTACACGTTTTCGTGGTATCTGCTTCAGTTGGGATGTCACACATCTCGTTACTTTTTGTGTCAAACTCCACACCTACATTTTGTAAAAGTGACTTGCAAACAAACAAGATGAAAGAAACACGGAGAAAAACACGCCTTTGTGTCGAGGGAGAACTTTGAAGTTTCTTCGCATTGTAAAATAACCTTGCACAGACATGTTATCTATTCTGCATTGCTCTAAATTGCTTGACAGTTTTAATAGGTCAATAGGGGGGGGCACGGGGGGTCCTTGCTTGGTAAATACAGAGGCTATTTTAAGTCCAATACAAGATTTAACCTCCAAGAACAAAAGTGTTGGCGTCCTGTCATTTCACATATTTTCAATCATGTGTCACCTGCTGCCAACCTCTGCAGCGCTCCTGAATTTTGACAAAGTGGTGAATGCTTAGGTCATGACTATCGATCTAAAAATATAAATGTATTCATACATAAGACACCTTGAGAGCAGATATACTCTGGTGATTTTGTGCTATTTAGGACTGATTTTCCCTCCATGTGATAAATACGACAACTGACATTAGAACATACAACCTTATCATTTGAACACAAGGATGGCAATCAATCGAAATGTTCATATGGCATTTGCTGGAACACCAAAGGTAATCAGCTCTTAGCTCACTGGTACAAAGGTATTTCTGCTGAAATTCGAGTTTGTCTCTGGAGTGAGAAATATAAAAGGGGGGAGTACTCCTGCAATATTAAAGAGGCTTGCAAAATTATGCAAAATACCAGTCTATCTATATGCTGTGTGCAGTTTAACACATACAAAACTTTCACAAACAGTCTTCAGAGGCAGGGGTCTCATAATTGAAAGTTATGGATTAGAACAAGCATGACTGCACTGCAGTGCTTTGCCATCTACTTCATGGTTATTACCAGTGTGTGATAACATACCGTACAAAGGTTACATTACCATACTGGAATCAGAAGAGGAACAAACAGTTGTGTCATTGCTTTGTGTTGTGATCCGTGACAATTAAGCCCATTGATATTAATTAGGAGTGGAGATGTTCCAAGCCCTGCTTATACAAGACTCTTATCAGCCAAAATAAAGCCAATCAAACGCCGACCCTTTCTTTAACTCTCTGCTTTGCTGTGCTGTGCTGTGCTTTGCAGTATTGTTCTTCTCTCAATTCTTCCCAATATTCCATGAAATATGAATGTGTGAATGAAGACAATTATTTGGGTGCACCAGTGAGTGACTTTGAGTTCAGACTAAGGTCAGCATAACGCACAGATTTGCTACGCTCTGATGCTAATCAGCATTATCATTAGCAAAGAGCAGCAGTGTAGGGAGGAGTGTCTGCTCCTTAATAGCCAATGAACATCACTTTGACTGGTTAAAATCATCTTGGACGGGAGGTGATGTCTGTCACAAAGAATGTTAATTACTACCAACTTCAAAACAGCTTAACACTCTCTGCAGTGTAATAACACATTTATTATTACATATTTTGGAGCAAGGAAAATATATTACAAGTAAGAGCTATATGAAGGGGCCAATCTGTGTCAGGATAATATCTAAATCATCCATCACATCTCCAACAAGGGCTAATATCCATACTCTAAGACATAATATCATTAACCAAGAAACAAGACAAAATAGTTAACATGCTCGTCCTTGGCGCCTCCCACTTAAAGACCTGGAAGTCCATGGGAGGCAATTTCTCCTCAAAGCACCAGTCCCTTACAAGCTTGCTGGTCAAAGGTTCAGCCATTTGAAAACACCCCCAGGGCAAGTCTGGCCTCATGTGCGTCCCATCGGCACCAGTTGGCCTTTCTGAGTGGAAAGGCTGACTTGACTCCCTACAGCTCGGTGGAGCCTGTGGAGACTGATTCACAGTCCTGCAATCACTCGAGGGATAATTATTTTATGTACTTAGCAATTCATTATACTATATATAACATGCATTAATGTTGAACAGAGTACACCATAAAGGGACCCATAATTCCTTGCTGCATGCAATAATGTCAAACCTGTTATCATAAGTTTGTATATTTATTGTGACTCACACCACTTTGCCATAAGGACAGGGATAACATTTGATCAAAAATCAAATCAAATTGCGCTCAACTTATCAAATCAAGAGTTTGTGTCAAATCTCATTAAGTTTCCGTTTTAGTGTTGGCGAGTAAATAAAGGACACAATAAACACAGCTCAGAGAACAGCTAATTAATGTTCGCAACCACTACAACCTGAAAACGAAATAAGCGGCATATAATATAAAAAGTTAATTACATGCATCTGACACATTCACTTAACATCAATTACATTGTGAGCAAATTAACTCTAAATAGTGAAGGCCCCAATTCAAAAAGGCAACTACATCCAAAATGGAAAACTCAACCCTACAGGTGGATTGGTTTGGATGGAATTATTCCCTCCTCTAAATGCGATGTAAAATGTAAATTTATTCAGTCGAACATGTGCTGCTAAGCTTCTGCTACTGAACGGAACACACAGGTTTTTAGTGAGGGCGTACAACACCACCGTCTTTTCTTTCTAATTGGTTAATGCAGCGAATGAGCTACAGTGCTGGCTGGTACCGCGCAGATTAAATAAATGCTCCTCTGGGACCATGCTGGCAGGTCCTTTTTCTGTACCCAGGGTCAACACAGGAAAAAAAAAAGAACAAAAAAAACTACCCCACTTATTCAATGACCATTTAATATGCACCATTCATTGATTCACATTAAGAAACATCTCTTCAGCAGTGGGCTGGTAAATAATTTAGAGGATCTGCTGTCACCACGGACTCCTTTGCACAAGTGGGACCAAATTAAAATTGAAGATCCCATTTACAGTAGAGAAGGCAGGGAATTTGGGTAACAAGTAAGAGACACGGCTTAGAAAATCAGAAAGGGCTCATAATGAATGTCTCAGGAGCCAATCAAAGCTCGACAAAAATGATATGATGTTTAAAACATATTCAGAGGAGGAAACGCAGACATGGGCCGGAATTCAGTTTCTCTACATCTACGGTACTGCACATGGCACAAATAACGGAATTAGATCAATGCCAGGTGATTATACACGAATGAGAACAGAAATCTGAAAAAACCTGATGCACTAAGCATTTAAAAAAATCTATTATGAAACACTAATGTGACTGTAAGTGCCATCGTTAACGTCTAAAAGTGGATCCCTCCCAGCGGTTACAGTACAGAATATCCAGCTGTGTATTCCTTTAGAGTGTAAAATCCTCTGAGATCAAATGCACACTCTCATGTGACAAGTCCACAGGGGGAAAAAAGGCGAAGCACATAATCAAGAATCAAAGCAACAGGACAGAGATGATCTTCACTTAAACACGATACCTTCCTGCAAGACTGCAAGAATTCCTCATATAAATTATTAAAGCTTGAAGTAGGCTGATCAAGCGTGCTCATTTATTAACATCTTTTCATACTGAGCAAAAAAGAGAGTAACTAAAAACCTTCTTTACAGTCTTTGCACAGGAATATTGCCCAGGAATACCACCCCCCCCCCCAAAAAAAAAGATCAGGGAGAGTATGAGTTACCAACCTGACAGGGTTACTTGTGAGAGACACTCTGAGGGACTCCAGGCAATTAAGCAGCTTTTCTTCCGTGATCCCGGAACGCAGCTCGTGGACATATTCTTGGGATGAAAGTGTACATTCATGCTTGCTGTTTCTCAGTCCGCCCTGGAAAAAAAAGGGAAATTTCAGATCAAAATGCCATGACCTCCAAACCCTGCGTATATGGTATCACATACTATTAGTCGTAACAAAATATGCAATGTATGAAAGCCTGTCTCGGAACACAGAGAGGTTAATGCAGTGAGAAGAAACCTCCTTCCCACCACACTGCTGAGTGAGTACCGAATAAGTACACAGTTTTTATAAGCAAGTTGGCTTCCTACAAAGGTGTATTAGTGATTAAAGATGACGGGAACATCTGAGTAAAAGGTTGAGTGCAGTGATGTGTCGTCCAACTTCTTCTTTTCTCGATCAGCAAACGTTCTAAAGACGGATAGCAGCCACAGACAACAACCAGTGCCAAATGCAGGCTGTGCACGCTTCCAGCAGCAGCTCCAGTTTGAAGTGAATGGATTCCCATGCATAATCTCCAGAGGGTTCTGGGGACATGTTCCGACACCGATGCTTACACAACAAGACCACCTCTTGGCAGCAATACATACACTTAGACCACAGCAG
>CAESWR010000246.1:59543-72981 GCA_903171835.1 Mullus surmuletus | reverse complement strand
CTTTAATCAGAGGGCAATTTATTGACTCCCATTTACAAAGCCATAATACCAGTGATCAAGCCCTTCAAGCGTAAAATGCAATAAACTAGTGAAGTGTTTTGTGGAACAAAGAGAAATAACAAGGCCCCACACATCATTGTGTTCCCTTCATATGCCATAAGATTACTTTCAAATGGGTTTTAGGTTAAGACAGGGATGTTATATAGAGCAAGGGTCAGGGGTAAAAAATGTCAAATTATCATGTCCTCACACCACTATGATGAGTCAGCAATCCACCTAAGTCCACTCAGACCCACAAGAGGCTGGATAAGATCAATGCAGCCAGTGTTCGACCAATTAAAATTTGTCTGGGAAAGAAATGGCTGTGGAATTCAAGAATGTCAGGTAACATGCGGCTGACTAGGCAGACCCCCTCAATATTGTGATGTTGCTTTCTATGGATTAAAGTATCAATGCATAGCCACTCATATGTCCCTGGGTGAAATTCTGAGATGACTGAGAAGGCCACTGGTACAAAACACAACAAGCTAGTGCAAGTAGAAAAAGACAAGGAAGAAATGGCCCATATACATTCCACGTTACCTAAAGCAGAAAATTGCCTGGCAGTAGATTGCAGGCGGTTGGAGCCATGTTTTTTTTTTTCCCCACAGCACTTTCACGAGTTATTTCTCTCTCAACAGAGGCACAAATACTTGTCCATCAGGGAGAACAAAGCCATGTAATTGGCTGCTTCCCCACTTGAGCCCCCTAAAGCGCAACGTTAATAACAAACTGATGAGAAATTCATTAAGGCTCCAAATAAAAACAATCTCTCCTCGATAAGAGACGAGTACATTATAATTAAATTGATGCCTCTCCATTTTCATTAGGCCGTGGAGCCTCAAAACCTGAAGACAGAGCCACGGAGATGAATGCTATTAAAACGCTATCGTTTTTACAACACGTCGGAGTCTGAAGTATTAAGCAGGTGCCGAGCAGATGCAATAGGTGTTCATGCAGAGAGAGAAAAAGGGATCTGATATAGCCACAATAGGAGTCATGTCAGAAAGCAGCTGACCGTGGAGCTGTATTGTGATGCTGGAGGCAGGTTTACACCACAGTCCAAGGGAATTGGTGAAGTCAGAATTAGTTACACTGTTGATGCCTGTGTGGGGAGGGTAGACTGGAGAGTGTAATAAGGCATTTAGTTTTCTCTTCTTACTTTTGCTTCCTCTCTTGTGTCGTGTTTTTTTTCCTTAACTGAATATACCTTAATTTCCTCTCTTCTCATATCCAGCCCATCCTACTCTGACCCATCTACCCTTCTCTCCATCTATCTCTGTCCAATTGTCTCCCTCTTTACGCCCTCTCTCTCACACGATGAATGTAAAATGCCTCCATAGCTTCGCAGAATTTCTGATATCTTTAAGCCCCGACAGCGAGGGGGGGCACAAAAGAGATGGGACACACAGTCCTTGTACTTTTGTGCTGTGTATGTGTCGTGGCAGGGGAGGAACTCCTCACTTCGGAGCTGTCAGCGATGCCCTGGCAAAGGCTCGCCTGTCCACGAAGCAAGTCAGTGCAGACCAAAGCATGAGATCAGGAGTCAAATGCCCCCTCTCTCTGCAACTACTACTGTATCTGCATGAAGAAACACAAAAAAAACAGCACCGCAATTTCAAACCGTGTAGTGTATGCTCCACTACAGGACAAAATGAAAATCTTGCGTGTAGGCGATAATGAATGAGAGCACTCAATATCACCAGTGAATACTAGCGAATAGTGTATGATATTTCTATTTGACATTAAATATAAAAGCACACAATGTCTGGTATCCTTGCTTGGAGGAACCACATTTTAACAGACAAGGTAACTGCTAAGAAAAAAAAAAAAGAAAAACCTTCACTCTTCAACACACTGGCATTTCATACTGAGCAAACAAAAACATGAAGTTTAGACCCAGTAGACCACCATTTGAAAAGCAAAAACCATTTGTGCAGAGACACTTAAGCCATTTCAGAGATCTGGGACTGAGAACACTCAGTATTAGCCCTCGAGAATGGGAGAAATACCAATGAAAGAGGAGGAAAAAATACTAGTAACCCCAACTTGTTAAAACTGTTGCCATACTTAAACCATCAACGGAACATATGGATGGGTGAAGATATTGTGGTTTGACCTCAGGGGAAGCGGGAGCAAGCAGGTCACACTAATGTGGACCAATAATCTCACCCAGACTCATTAGGATGATCAATGCCATTCTAATGAGATAACATCTGGAACAAAGGACCCTAATAGCAGACAGCTGCTGGGCAATGTGAGCTAATTAGAGGAACATTCACCAATGCTAACTAATGCTGGAGCCATTGTACCCAGACTTTGGACCCCACCCTGTTATCATCCAAAATACAACACGTTGAATATTTCATACCTCTTCTAATAACTAATCATGGCACTGTAATATCACTGGTAACACATGAGAGTGAGGGGGCGGGGAGGGAGAGAGACAGAAATACCGCAACATCTCAGCTTGACATGAATGCTTATCGAGCGGTACTAAATTGGTCAATTATGGAGAAAATGTGTTTTGAGGTAACCTTTCGGCTTATTAAATAAGCTATAAATCAATCTTTAGTGCAGTTTGGGTGGCTGGCTTTTAATGAGTGAATGTGTCTGTGCTTCTCTCATTTTTCCTTTTTCCTTTCTTACTCTTTAGAGTTTGTGTGTGTGGACATAGAAACAGCCTACAATGGGTTGCACAAAAGTCTCTTGAAAATTAAGATATTTTGGGGATGGTGATTTTTTTGGTTTTGTTTTGTTTTTGGTTTGTTGTTTTATTTTCATCGCAGTGGCAGTGTTGATTGTAAATGTAAGCACACGGTCAAATGACTTGTTTACACAAAAATATGCGTACAATTTTCACTACTTTTGGAAAACTTTGGACACCTTGCATAGTCAATAATATGTACATGTGATATTGATTACTGGTCATGAATGATATATTCCACAACATATTGATCTGCCCACATATCAGAGTAACATGATCAATTAATGATACATTAATGTTTAATGAGGATATTATTTCATATAGTTTTTAGCACATCTTAGATTAAAAAAAGCTTAATAAAATATTTTGTCTCCGCAGGCTCCCATTTTTGTATACAGCAGTAAATCATGGGAAAGATCACTGATGCTATAGTATAGTTTATGCTTGACCCTGGTGATTCAAGTGACTCAATATGAGTGTCTCCATTAGAGGACAAAAATTTAAGGGGTGAAAAAAGGGAACAAAAAGGTCCACCTCCAAACACTGACTGAGCATGGAAGCAGGATCCAATTAGTTTTATGCTTAGAAAAGAAAATAATTGAACACGGCGTCAAAGAGAAACTTCGTAATAGGGTCTGTAAAGTGTCTGTACAAGTCTTTGGTGATCACGAATAAATATAATTACCATGAACAAAGAACACTGTGTGGTCTAACATGAAGCATTAATTACATATAATGGGGGGAAAGGGAAAGGATGAAAAACCTTTCAGAAATTCCAATCAGAGTAGCTCCTGTATTCCATGCATATATCTACTCAACATGCACCACGGTCTGTCCTTCTTTGTTTTGAGTTTTCAGACTGTTTTTCAAAAAAAGCTTTTAATTTTTTCATGACGACTAAACTTAAAATTGTAAATAATATTTGATAAGTTTAATATTTAATTAGAAATGAAATATTGAAGTGAGTTTATAGATTGAAATGTAAAAAAAACTAAATACAAAAAATGTCTTACAAAAAGAGGGTTGTACTTTTAAAACACGCAAAACTATAAAATGTTTTCATGCAAAATCTGGATTTATTTTTGCATATTTAACAGATTACTCATGAAGGTAATTAAGCCCATTCCCTCTTTAATTCTGCTTTGTGGGAACACACGGCGTCTATGAAAGAGGCACTGTATTTTTTGTAACATCAGAAAAACTACATTAGTATGGATGGTTGGGGAAATAGGAAGAAATACCATCAGGTTTGAGTGCAGTCGACACTGCAACAGCAGTATTCCTCAGAGAGCACGACAACCGCGGTGAAAAAGCTCCCAACTAACAGTAATTGGTTTTAAAATAATAGAATTCATTACAGTTATGGCGCTTGTTCAGAAATGCAAACAGGGGAAGAAAAAACATTCACTAGAGACTTGGGCTGAACTGCTTCACTAAAAACCATGGGGAGATGAAAGGCATAATTCAAATGACAATTTTAGAAACCTTAGTTCATTTATATCAGAAGCTCAGAAGATGTTGCCGGCATAATAACATCAAGATTTTTTTTTCTGTTCTTTTGTTCTACTTGCAGGGCTTGGAAGGAACTTTTTCCCCCTCTCAATTTCATTCTTTTGGTTGCAAATTCTCCTCCTCCTCACACAGAGACATGCGAGGTGACACACAAACAATCTCCTAAACAACACCCGTCAGCAGCAGAGACGGCCAACTGAAAGCGAACATGGGAAATCTTGACAGGAAAGAATAAAAACACCTCACACATGACAATGAATTTGCTGCTTGTCTTATGAAATTACAGTGTAATTATACATGTCGTGGGTTTGGATTTTAGTCCTGTTTTAGGTTTTTTTTTTCTGTTTTTGGTTCTTTCTTTCCCAAATCACAACCACTGGGAGGCTGGGTGTGATTCAAGGCCACTATCTCAAGTGTGAGACATGTATTCAGCCAATCAGCATTAAAAAGATCATCTCTCACTACCACTCAGGACATAAAGAGATAGGTCAGCCATCTCAACATGATTGGATGTCACCTCACATGCTGAGTCTATAGCCATCATCAAGGACATCACCATTTGGAACACTATACATCTGCCATCAAATCAGCCTCGGGCCAATATCTAGTAATTGGCCACATTCAAGTGCCCCGATGCATTCTGACCACCGATTGTTAGAACAAAAAACATTTAGAACATATGTGAAGGTATCAGCAGGGATGAAGATTTTTGCCTTACTTTACTCATTTATTTGGCACAGTACCCAAAGAAAAACAAGACCACCATATGGCAGTGCATTAAAAATTGATGTGGCATGTTAGCGAGGGCACCTGAGCCGAATGACAAGGTGGAAGGAGTCGAAATAGTGAACACAGCATGTGTGGAAGCGCAAGGATGTGAATTTCCACCGCTCTCTCTGTCCTTCTCAGTCAATGCTTGGGAGGGGGAAAAAAAAAACGTACCATAAATTGTAAGTGAAATCCAGCGGAGGCCGTGTTTAAGTAGACCACACATGGCCACAGATCTTCGTCACACAGAGATTTTCGAGTGTCAATAAGCAATTGCGGCTGGCGGGGAGAGGTGGGGTCTGGATGGAGATAAAAGTGCGATGCTCATATCTCAGAGTAAAAGTAACCACAGTGGAAGCCAAGTGAGACAGTGATGTGGTGTCAATCTAGAGGCAGGATGCATAATGTATATTTGCATGTGTGGGGATGTACAGCAAAGACCGGTAGAAGAAAGATGGTGATTTCAATGGTGAAGCTCAATGTGAGCATAACTGATGCGCTGTTGGTAAGGGACTGCATCTATTTATCAGTGTGGGGCCCGGTCTAATAAATAATTCAGATGTGATTTCATAAAAGCATGGTCAATACAATAGTTCTTGTCGATAGCAGGTAAGGTAGCGCGCGCTTCCTTGCACTCCTTGACCGTGCAAGTCAAACAAAGGGGGAAAAAAGTGGACCCTGTAGAGATAAGCTGTCTTACTCCGATGCAGGGGCCGTCTATGTACAGAGGAAAGATAATAATGATGAATCTCTTCCTCATTGTTCTTTCCCCCCATCTCTCTGTTGGAGCTTGAAAGTATTGATTGGAGTACTCTGACCAATCTGAATGCTGCCAAACCAATTCGTACATATTTCCGAATATAACATCAGACTTAATGATAGCTCACTAACAAACATGGTAGTATTACATAGGCTGTGAGAAACTCATTAGGTCAATGTCATAGCAACAATATGGCTTTCAGCCCCAATGTACTGCGCCAACTGGTCAATTCAATGAGCATCCACTGCCACCAAGTGCCGATCTTTGGTACTACAATACTGGCAGGAGAACTGCAGCTGTTACTGCCTCTGTCTGACTAGAGGCGGACCATGACCATGCATGACCAGCTCCTGTGTTTATGGCACGTAGCGTGATACACTCTCAGCACGCCAAATAAAACTAAGATCCAATGCCATCAGCACTGTTATGAAACCTCCCTAAAGACCTACTCAGTGCTATTCTCTTGCTTTAATACGTAGCTACAAAGTTTGGCAATGCACAATGAAAGGCAGACAAAGGAAAGAGCATGTAATTTGTGAAAAGCTGCGATCAGTTTGGCAGTTTAAGACTGTTCTAACGGGGCCTGCATGAAGAAAAGGTAGTGCCAGTTCATTTGAGATAAAGCCTTCGTTTTCTGGCATTTAAACTGTGCTTTACCACCCAAGCATCAACTTTATATCTGTGTCCCACGGTGGCACGTGGCTGGTTTATTTATTAATTTATCCACTCATTCATCTATTCATTCATTCATTCATTTACTATGGAGATAGTAGAAACTACCAGTCATGAGCTATTTGGACTCAAGGAAGAAGGGCTATGGTTTGAAGGCTGCCATTTTCAAATTGCAGCCCTCCTCTCCCGAGCACCCATGGAGAGGTAACTGCAAGCCGGACAAGATAACAGAGAAAGTGATCGGGCCTTGATCATGTCACCAATCATTGTTGCAGAGGGCTGTCGGGGGAACCAGGCGAACCTGGCTGTTGATGAGGCGATTATGTAGCTTTACTCTTGAGCATCCAAGGATGACAATGCCATGAAAGCTGCTGTCGCTGATAGGCTGAGACTATACCTTGTTAGCACTGTTGTGCTGAGTGGACTCACTGACTGAGCAGTAAGATGCTCCCAAAGGGCCTTTAGGACCTACTACAGTAGCAGGGGATTATAAACAGGCCATTGATATGACTGTCTCCGACACCTACCATCTCTTGTTGACTGTAAAGGTCCATGTTATGAGCAACATTTCTTTGCTACTCTTGTCCCCAACACATGCATGGTGTCCGCAGAAAAACACAGATATTACAAATCAGAGGGGTCTTTGCGTTATGCTGTTGTGGATGGTTCCCATCGGCATGCTGGTCCACATACCCTCAGTGTGAAGTCTGCATTTGGAATGACTCAAAATGCATGAGAGGGGAGAGTCTGGCAAGGTTATGAACAGAAGTGCATTATCGCATCACCCACTGCATGCGTTCTCCATGCAAATCTTGACACACTCAGACAGACCCACATTTCACAGAGATCACATCTAGAAAAAGGCAGACAACCCCATCAACCAAAGCAAATAACTTACTAAATATACACAGATGTAGAGAAGGATATCAGAAAGCTAAAGAAGCAAATAAAGAATTCGGGAGTGACTGGAGGAGCAGGGAACCATAAAACATGGGGATACACAGAATTTCACAGCTGTGTGAACAGTTAAAGCAGATGCGACGGGATGTGTTGGAGGATGCATAGAGAGAGGCGGGTTGTAAAAATATGCTATAAACTTTATGGAGCCTAATGCGGCCCTGCAGGAGCCTCCTGCCGAGTTGAGCATGCCGACAGTGCCGTTGAGTGTGTGACAGAGCTGTGGGGGAGAGATGTACAACTGAGAGCATAGCTGGCATTCACAACCGTCATCAATGATGTGGGGATGCGCATACAGTACATAAAATTCACAGATAAGCAATCAACGGAACTAAGAATCCTTTTTTTTTTTTTTTAACCCTGTTCCCCTTTCAGAAGGACTCTGTCTTTCCTCCACAACATTTACATCCAAGTTGTAATCGCCAAGTCTGTTAGAACTGTGTGAAGAAAAGCAGCCCCGACAATAGATACCACACATTCATGTATTTGCACACACCGACACAAATGCGGGCAGTATGAAGCACTGTCATAGCCACTGTTCAATCCAATATCAGCTTACTGTGGCCACTTCAGCTTTTCATGTTCCCTTCAAAATAACAAGATCCAACTTGCCTCCTCTGACTGAAGAGGAATGATTGTTTCTGCCTTTGAAAAGACATGTGCACAGATATGTGGAGGGAAAAGGAGAGAAGGAGACTGGCAAGGAAGCATAAAAGGGTGAAAAAAAAGGTGAAAAAATTAAAAGGAAATTAGAGGACAGATTCTGATAGAAAAGTAAACCCTTTATCTCAGCCCCAGTGGGAGCGGGACGTTTTGACTTAATCCGTTCAACACCAGCCCACCTTCTGTCACAAGTAACCGTTTGCTTCTTCCACAGCCTGCAAAGGTCAGTTTAATCAGTTCTACATATACATCTGTATGAATATAAACATTGTACATAAAATGTCAACAAATTGAGAGCGAAAAGAAAATGTATCTGTTTTTACTTCCGATATGACTTTAAACAACCATTGTTCAATACCAGATAACAATGTACAGAGCTTGATAATGTGTTAAAGGTGACTAGAAATTAATAAGATCCAAAAAGATGTATGGATAATCAGGGGTGTTATCATCCAACAGGTTAACTCCTTAAACTGATTGTTAGAGGATTAAAAATGAAAAGAGTAAAACAAAGGTGCAGAATGTTGTTTCTCTCTCCAAGGTGTAAGCTATTAGAAATTCAGAATTTCAAAATAGGAGAAATGGGTCTTAAAATCAGAATATTTGAAAAACATTACTGAACCGTGGAAAGCTTATTACTGTCAAACATGAACAGCACACACAACTGTTCCAACCGACTCACAGCTAGAGTTTTGTCCTTTTGATAAATAACTACAGCACCTCCAATTTAATACAGAGGATTTGACTTTTTGGAGCATTTCTTCAAAAGATCAATACAACTATCCTCTGCCAGTAAGGGTATACAGTCTTTAAACATACCCCTGCTTTCTAACCTCCAGCAGGAACGAACGCGGAAGACTAACTACCCAAACATTGGGAGATTAGAACTTTTTAAAAAATCAGACTAAATTAAGCTGCAAACTATCCCTTAAACACAAAAATTGACTCCAGATTTTCAGATTCACATTTCAACAGTAGTTTGTCAAATAAATCATCCCTCCTCTCACTCCCAGAGAACTTTTATGTCCATCAGATGAACTCTAAAACATGCTTTCAACCAATCAAAGAAACATCTCTTTCCAACATCCCCCAGAGTGCATGTTTCCTTGATCTTAATTTGAGAGAATCTATGGTGAACACTGGCTCAGGGCATGGGAGGCACACACTATTGATTAATTTTTCATTGCCGTTCTTTTAAAGCACCAAGGACATGTGCCACATCAAATCTGCTCAACCCTCAGCACCCAATTTGATAGCTCGCTTGAAACAAAAAGTCTTTTGAGACGCTGTTTTAAAAAGGTAAAGAGGCGAATGAGGGAGGGAGGGTGTCTTGATTTCTTTTCAGGCTTACCATATTTCATTTTTTCTTTTTTTTTTTAAGTCCTTCGTAAGTTCTCCTGGCACCATGAACGAGCGCTTCATTGGAGTTAAAGAGGAGCCAGATGTCTGCATATCCTCAAATACATATAAATCTCTGTCTCCCCTGTTGCCCATCTGGATGCCTTGCAGTCCGGTGGCCTTGTAATATCAACTACTACAAATCCGTTACTGCATTCTGTAAATTTGTAGCTGTTAGAAAAGAGGAATGCAAGAAGTCCACTCTACTGAGCTATGATAGATTCATTAAAATTAAATGAATACATATGTGATACCCATACACTGGTGGAAAAAAATAAATAAATAGGGAAGAGTGATAAAAAAAAATCTCATCGAAATCTCTGAAACAACTTGTTTAAATGAGGCAAACATTGCAAGGTTGAAAGCTTTGTCCAGTGTCACAGAAAATACTTTTAATTGAAAATATTTTATCAAAATATACTCAGCATCTCCACTCAATGACAATGACAGTCCTTGCCGTCTCTCTGAGCTCGAACTCTGTGATAAACAAATGCTTGCGAACTACATTCCGTCTGCCCCCGTGATTCTGGGAAAGTGCATCGGATATGGCTTCATCTGATGCCGTCTCTCAGGACTCAGATGTATTTGGCTTCCTCCGGTCAGATTCACACACTGACACTGAGATACACACATTGCTCAGACACGTAAAGCATCATCCCCTGACGCCTCACAGCTGACAGACATGTTACCATGGAAATAAGCAGTCATCTGTCTGGCTGTACAGATATTGATCCCCTTTGTGTGGTTTGAAGATTGCTCACTTTTCAACACAAGAACTACACAATTCTTTTCTCCACTCACGCACGCTCGGTCTCTCTCTATAAAAGTCTCAGCGGTGCTCCATCTGAGCTGGGGAGCCCGTCAATGGTGGCGTAGGGAGACAGAATTCTGCTTACACAGGAACACAACCGGAGCTGCTGGTGGATTATAAAGAGTGGCCCCCGACTTATGACACAAATCAGGCAAAACTACAGATCGGTGCTACTAAAACTGCAATACAGTCAATACAAAGGTCAATAGGTGGCAGTCCAAATAAGGCATCAGCTTCATACCAGCAGGTTCACTGGTAAAACCGGCACGTGCTCTGGTTCATACTTGCCCCATCTTGAAGTGGAGAGAGCATGCAAGACTTAGCAGTGTCGCAAATTTGCACGCCAGTCAGACTGGATTAGAGCCAATTCACACACTCTTCTATTCCCACCTCATTCTTTAGTGGGAAAGGGGAAAGTGCCAAAGAAATTTCATGCCTGAGACAGAGGAGTTACAGTTCCATGTTCCCTATAGACAATCCTAGCCAACGCACTCTCTCCAGCACAACCGAGAGCGCTGTATCCCACCGACGCATGCTGACAGCGTGAAAATGGGAATCTGCCAGCAAAGCAGGGAGCTATCTGTGGCCCACCATCACCTAACCAGGCTAAACAGTCTGTTTTCCCTTCTTCGTATGGCCTATTAAGATTGACAACTCATAGTTTTTACAGTGTTTGCCACTGCTATTGGCAATCGCTGTAAGATTGGCACAGAGGTTACAGAGATCAGTTTGAATGCTTTAAAATGTTCTTGAGTTTAAGAAACTTCTTTATAACCGCAGCCTGGCACTGTTTGATATGGTTTGGGGATCTTCTGAAAGGAGGCCTCCCCCATCTCGGATGAGCGGTCATGACAGAAGCTTGGGTAATTATGTCATATTCCATTTACTGAGCACAATGTGGCCATTTCTGCTGATCGAGAGCTACTCCATCCACATCAATACGAGCTAAGCCAAAACCCCACTCTTCCCAAAGAAATAACCAGGCACAAAAGAACAGTTTGACAAAGGAGAAAACGCAATCGATACAAAATGCCTCAAAGAGTGAGGTTTGTCTGAGAGCATGGGCAGAGCAGAGGCCATGTCACAGTGTGCTGCCTTACCTTGTCTGTGTTCCTGTTACTCTCTACAATCTCTAAATCCTCACAGGGCTCCCAAAAGGCAGCAAAATACTATTTTAAGTCATAATTTGTCTCATGTGAAATGAAGCATTACTGTGTTGCAGTTGTTTTTTTCCTTTGTAAGACAAAAAAAAATTGAGCCTGTATTTTTGGGGAATGTAAAATGTGCCACTTTGGTACCACAAGAGAGAAAACAAACTATTCTCATGTTACCCTGTGAGGAATTACGAAAAGAATTGCCAATAGGCCAACATATGATTATCTGGGCGTTTTGTCAACTAAAGCAAGATAATGTGAAATTACATTAACAGATAAACACAGTCTGCAGTCATTAAAACTGCTACCTCAAGCAGAGACAATTTGCCAACAGCAAATTCAGATATGTAGCTCCAAATACTTCCACTGAATTAATCCAATATTTCAGTTGACAGGAAAAGAAATCGGTGTATATTCAATTTTTGGAACACATACAAAGCACATAATTGTGTATGCACAAAGCTGAGTGAATTTTATGTACCTTCCAAGTCTTGTTGCTGTTAAAATCATTTGGATACATCTCACAATAAAAACAGTTTTGGTACTAGTGTTTCTCTGAAAGCGATTTCTCTTTGAATGCTAATAGTTGCGATAGTGCAATCTGTTTCAAAGACAAATTGCAGGCAAAATAACACAGTGAAAGGCCTGCTGGTTCATTTTCAGGTGGTGACATTTCTAAATCATTTGAAAGCCCCACCATTTACACGCAGGGGCTGTGTTGACAATGTATAACCATTCCAGATTACAGCCCATTAGCAGAAAATAAGAATCTGAGTCATAAAAATGGCCTCGCTTACAGTTTGGAAAGTACTCTACAACATCTGTCCAAAAGAAGATAAATGTGTGTAAATGTGTGCATGTGTGTGTTTGTGTGTGTGTGTGTTTGTGTGTGTGTGTCAGGAGGGAAGACAGATACAGAGACAGAACAAGATTCAGAAGCCAAATAAATAATGGGCTACTTACCGCAACTTTGCTCCCAGTTATCTGCATGCAGCAATCAGCGGAGAAGGTTAATGTGCAAAAAGACACAAACAGCACAATCATTAGTAGGCCAGAGAATTTTTCTCCATTACACGTTGAGGCATTAGCGTAACTTGGGTGACATCACAAACATCCCTCACATAATTAAATGCACAAACTGTACAACTACTTTTAACTACTTTTTTAAATGTATATATCTGACAGGAGAACTTCTGTAAGTACGGGCACATACTGAAGAAAATGTCTGTATTGCAGCTGCTATTTTCAAGATTTTCCAATTTGGAATGAGTCAGACACAGGAAACTGAAGGTTAAAAAGTATGTCACTTCAACTTTGTCATCTTTTATTCACTTTTCATTATTTAAAGGGATAGTTCAGATTTTTTAACATGGAGTTGTATGAGATCCTCACCATCAGTGTCTGACTTTTCCCCCACTGCATTCCGTGGGCAGAGTTCCGGCCCGGTTTCAGTGTTGCAGAAAGTAGTTCTGTATAGTTGCTGGGGTCACACGAATAAAGCGTTTTGCTCCAAAAAAAAACATGCATTGAAAAGAGTAATCCATTTGCATCACAAATTCTTTGCAGTGAAAAAGTCTAACCTCGCAATCACCCGGAACTATTTTCCCTACGTTCGTATCACTGCGCACATCTTTCCATCAGCTGGAGGAAGAAGGCGGAAGCATGTAAGCACCGTGACACAGTTGATGGTGGTGCGTGCAGTGATGCGAACGGAGGGAAAATAGTACCAGGTGATGCAAATGGTTTGAATGCATGTTGGTTTTTTGAGCAAGATACTTTATTCCCCGGCAACTAGACGGAACTACTTTCTGCAATACAGAAACCGGGCCGGAACTCCACTCACGGAACGCAGTGGGGGAAAAGTCAAGGTTGATGAATCTCATACAACTTCATGTGAAAACAAATCTGAACTATCCCTTTAAGAATACATAGCAATGGCAACTGTGGAAATGATCAATCCACTGGATATTCACGTGGATTTATTTTCTTTTTTTATT
>CAESWR010000244.1:297224-314151 GCA_903171835.1 Mullus surmuletus | reverse complement strand
AGCTTGAAGTGCCGATGTCACACTGTGACCCCCGGGCAGCGCCACCATTGCAGCTTTGCAGCTTTGCAGCCACAGCGGCGCTAAGTCACTAAAACTGGTTTTAAGGATTAGAATACTCGCTTGGCACGCATTGATTCAGCCTGGATGTTACAGAAGATTAAACTCAGTGCATTTGTATTTATTCCTTTTGTGGAGAGAAAAAAATCACTTGCATTTGGTTGTTCTGTCTTTGCCATAAACAAACCCACATAGTTCCCAGATATTCTTGCCTCATATTTAAATAGAATGAAACACAGTTTGAGTGCACAATGCGTTTATTATTATTTACAGGATATTATTCATGCAGGCGTGGTTCTATTCCTGGAGGCCACTTCACCCTCTGAGGAACAGCTTTAACAACAACATGTAAGAAATTTAGAGGTTGGAGTGTCGCACAGGGTCTCATCCAATGTTTTTTGATTTTGAGTGATGAAACGTTTGATGAGGATGCACATGAGCTGAACACAAGATGAACTATGGCTGGAAGTGCAGACAACCACGATAGAATGTTCACAAAACAGCCGAGTTCAGAAACACATTCATTTCTGCAAATGAAAAAACTGTAGAATATACTACACACTCTATTATAGCATTTTTTTACATCTTATTTCCATTCTATTTTAACACATTTTCAAATATTTGAGGGGTAATTGAGGGGTACAGTGGACTTGATATGTTTATCCCGTATCCTTGTCAAACAAATCTACATTTTTGATGAGTGTATATTACAAGTTGAATCTGTTGGATCATTTTGAAATAACAGAATTTGCTTTATTGAGATTTGTTGTGGTTGTGAAAGAACAGACATTAGATAGGCATGCAGAAGGGCATTATTTGCGGGAAAAAAAAGGAGTTGTTCCATCATTGCACAATCCCACATTTTTTGAGGAAGAAATGTCAAACGGAAATCGCTGTCTTTGCAAACTGTGCAGGTAGAATCTTGGCTCTTATAAACCACTTCATGATGTGGATTCTTACCATGTGAGTCCCGAGTCCGTACAGCACCGGGTTGGTCACTGGTGGGATGATTACAAAGTATAACGACAGGAAGATCTGAATCTCCACAGCAACATGACTCATCTTAAACCTAGATTGGATGATTTCAAACAAGGAGCCAATGGTGTAGTTTAGCAAAGATAATAAATGTGGGATGCACGTTCTAAGCGCATTGCGTTTGGACTCTTTCGATAATTTCCTGCATACTCTGAATATCTGCAAGTAAGAGAAAACGATCACAATCACCTGAGGGACGACAAAAAAGAAAATGAGAGTGAGCCCAACAACACTTATGTACGATGCCTTTGTACATGAATTTTTGACCAGCTCCATGTTCACACAGTACAACTTTGGTATGGATGTTCCACAGAAGCTCAACTGCAGAGTGAGAATATAGAAACATGCAAATAGGATGAATGGGTAAAGACCGACCAGCGCGACCAGTTTGGCCACCTTTGAATTCGACATGATGATGTGGTAGTGCAGAGGGCAACAAATAGCAACAAACCTGTCATAGCCCATAAGAGCTAAAATACAGAATTCAGCGCAGGCATATGTGTGCAGGAAATAGACCTGCGCCTTACACCACTCGACAGCTGCTTCATGCGTTTTAGAAAGGAGCAGGTTCATGGTTGAAGGCAACAAGGCAGAGCTGCCGTAAATCTCATTGATGGACAACATACATGTGAACACGTTCATCGGCTGGTGCATCTTTGTGTTTTGGCAGATAACGGCTATCAGAAGCAGGTTCAAGGCGATCGTGAGCAGATACAGCAGCAGGAATATGGCAAACAGCCCGTGTTTGTGGTTCTCCATGACGGTGTATGCAGTCATGGAGAACGTAAGTGCCGTCATGTTCTCCATCTTTTAGTGGAATTCTGAAGAAAAAAAACATGTTTAAATCTCACATCAGATTTTGTTCCCCGTAGATGAATACATCAAATAACAGACATTCTGTTTCTGTAACATGGTCGGATGAACCCTGTCAAAGTTACAACTTCCAAGAATAAGCATCAGGCTTGTCGGAGGATTTGCTGTCAACTCAATGTAATTATTGATCGACTCAGACCCTGCAGTTACCTGTGTGTGTGCGTCCTCTCCGTGCAGCTGAGTGTGACGCCTGAGCCCGGCTGACCCTTTATGGTTGTGCAGGGTGGCCTCTGGATAAAGTGTGTTGGCATGGTTACCAAAACGCCTTACCTCCGAACCCCCTTCACAACAACAAACAGTTGGGTGACTTTGACGTAGTTGACACCTTCCTTGCGAAGCGTAAACCTTTCACAGACACGAGGGTTTGTCAAGACATTTAGAAAAGGGACTTGAACGATTACTTCATGGACTGTGTCCTTGTGTGAAACACCTGCTGATGCTCACGTGGTTAAAAGCGACGTGACAGCAGCGATGATCCAAGGACAGAAATTTAATACATCAAATAGAATAATGGAACGTTTTTGTAAGTATCACCTTTGTAATGGAGAAGTGAACACACACACATAAGCACACAATGCGTTTAGCATATGGGGACAAAGAAATACAAGCATTTCACATTTAATACACTAATAAATGCTTGGGAAATGGCTTGTGCTTATACAGCACAGATACTCAGTGTGCTTTACTGAGTACATGAGCTCATTCACACAAACATCACACTGGCTGTCTTAAGAGACGACAACCTGCTTATCAGCAGTCATTCAGTGCCTTGCTCAAGGACACCTTGAACGTAACTGTCCAGGCCAGGGGATCGAACCAGTAAATTGACAGTTACAGGTCAACCACTGCAGTGACCGACTGGGTCTGGACTGCTGGTTTCCCATCTGACATGTTTCCCTTCACTTTGGCTTTGGCGCGACTGTGCTGCTGGGATGGAGAGAGACAAATTCCCCAACGCCAGGGCCGCGGACAACGTCCCAGTCAGGATGGTGAGTCCAGGTCACCACTGGACGCAAGACAACACTGAAGGCCTGGCCAAAGAGTTTGTGTTGCATTGGTGAATACATCAAATACATTTTGTGAATGAACAATGTATTTGTGTTATTTACATAGATACAGTATTCATTCACATATTTAAACAAATAAAATCAGTTCTATTTGATTTGTATGGTACTGATTTGTATAAAACAGTTACCTCTTGATTTACAGAGACCCAACAAATAATCCAAGAGCAAGCACTCAGCGACAAGGGTTAGAAAAAACTCCCTTTAAAGGAAGAAACCTTCGGCCATCTGCCTCGACCAGCTCTAAACCAGGTTTAGAGAGACGGAGAGAGAAACATTCTACCATATCTCTTCAGTAGACAAGGATGACATTGACAGGAATGATACATTTGGGATAGATCATAAAAACATGCACCTTTGATCAAAAATTCCAACATTTTATACAAGTTTTAATAAGCGGATGAATAAGTATGGTGTAATTATCTGATGGTTTCATGGTGTCAAGATATGAGGCACAGCTGTTTATAGTGTTGAGATATTTCTAGATGACATAAACATGATCCAGGGATGAATACACTCATTAGTCCACTTTGTGCTTCCAGTCCTCTTGAAAGCAATTAGTGGCCGATGTTTTGCTGCTAAAGAGGCCCTCTTTGGACAGCACCGCGGGAATAGAGACGAAGAAAGAGACAAACATTGACGACTTCCCCTTGGACAGCGCTGATGTAAGAGTGGTGAAAGTGTCTCCAGAGGGCACTGACCTCCACGATCACACAAACACTGTCAAGGTATCTACTATTCAGAAGAAAACGGGGCTCTGACAGCTGTGGTTTATTTACATGTGTGTTGCTAGACGACCACGTAAACCTTGTTTTTCATCTCAGTTTTATTGCCACACATGGCTGCCAATTACTCACAATTACTTCTTAGCCGTCTGTACTCTACGACAACTGCTGAATGGCAAAAGGCGGCACATGGCTGTTGTGTTTTATTTTCTCAAAGCGATTTCCATAATGACTTTATGACTTTAGCTTAACTTCTTAAGACACTTGAACATGGACTCTTGAGACCGGTTTCTAGAAATAAGGTGGCCTTCCTACTCACAAACGCCGCTGTAAACTGTCCTTATACTCCACCTTATGGGCTGTACGTGGCACACTGACAGAAAACGTAATTAACATGAAAATGTATTTAAGGTCAGAATGGTTATTAAATAATGTCTGACATTTACAGCAGACTGGACTCTTAAATTGGTGCAACAGCCACGCTGGCTTTAGAACTGATGCCGGCATTGTATTTTGATGGGCAGCCTTTGGTCCAAATCCGCGGCCGTGTCCATTGGGATGATTGACCAAGATTTGGTGCAATTATCACTAATAAAGTGTTTCAGTGTATCATCAACTACATCACTGATTAAATAATATGACGCCATAATGAATAAACAAATCTTTCTCTGAAGAAAATTTACAGTCTTGGCTCTCTAATCTTTCCTGGCAACGAAAGAAAGATTCCTAAAATGTAATTCAGATCCATTATTCAAAACTAAAACAACAAACAGGTCGTAAGGGTAGAGTGATATTTTTGGCAAAGATTTATATGCTGAGGGTTCTCCAAATGTGTTCTCCACGAAAAAAATAAGGTTAATATCTAATTTAAAGATAAAGCAACGAGGGCAAAGTATGTGCATGTGTTTTTAATCAGCTGAAAAAAAAAGTTGTTTGTTTCTTGTCCCATGACAACACTTTGTCACGAGTTGAGCTCGGCGGTGCCACGACTTTAAATGTGATTAGAAAAGCGTCTTCTCGTTGGGATGCCTGTAATTCCATAAAATAAAACCTTGGGACCAGGATGCTGCTTCATATTATCTTCACTCCTCCCCTCTGACCAAAATACATCCAGACTTCGGCCCGTCCTCAGTTCGCAGCGGCACAGTTTGAAGCGAGAATGTCTTGTTATCGCGTGGTGGTTTTGGCGCTCTTGGTCGTCTTGCTGCAAAACGGTGAGTCAACACTGTGAGCGGTGTGTCTGCTCACAGTGCGCCTGTGTTTTTGCAGCAATTTTTGTGGCATATTTACTTCCAAGGACAACAAAAATGGACTGTGGATATTATAAACTTTTTAAAAAATTATCTTCCGGCCATCAGATTTGGCCTTTAAAGCAACACTATGCAACTATTTCACCATCACACAGCAGAAAATGTGTGTTCCTACAGCTTGACGTGGGTATTTCTGAGTGGCAACTTAAGTGTCCGATCATCTTCTAGTGTTGGTATCTTCCTTTGTTGCCCTTTATGCGGCCTTTCTCTCCTGTTTGACTAATGTGGCATCTTTTCCGCTCAGATACACACAGCAGCAGCAGCAGCAGCAGCAGCAGCAGCTCAGAAAAGTCGCAGTGTTGCTGTAACATGTCCATCTCTGATTGCAGTAGTTGAGAATGAGGCTGCTTCGTTCCCCTGGTCCTGCCCCAGTCTGAGCGGAGTGTGTCGAAAGGTTTGCCTACCAACAGAACTCTTCTTTGGACCTCTGGGCTGCGGAAAAGGCTTCTTGTAAGTTTGGCATTTGCGCTGGTTTACTGCAAACACAAAGACAAGGCTAATATTCTGCCCCCCCCCCCCAGGTGCTGTGTGTCTCATTTTCTATGAGAGCCGAGTGCCATGAAACTGGGTGTCGTCTGGCCTGTTCCATCGCTGCAATCCTGAAGAATGTCATTTGGCCACAGGAGAAGACAGTGAGCGTCACGCAGGATGAAACAGGCCACGGAGCTTCTTGTTGAGGATCATTTATGGCTTGTTTTGCTCTAATGTAACATTATGGATTCAAGAATATTAAATTAACTGCTTTTGGTTTTTGCTGATTTTAACGAAACTCAAATGGCTGGGATTGAATAAAACAAAAGACAAAAATAAGAAATGTACTTGCTGTGTCATTCTTTTAAAACATGCATCTTTGGATTCCTTTTTTGCATATGGCGTCAGAAGAGCTGTCTCATCTCTCACACATATTTGTAAATGACAAATACTGAAAAAAACTAGATTGCTAGTATTTTCTTTTATCATAGACACGCTTATAGAAAGATGTTTTCTCATCGTAACATTAGCTGACAGAAAAGCGTCACACCATTCCACCCGTGTGACCTTCTGACAAAGATGGACGCTTACCGTCGAAAACATGTTAAGGTATGACAAAATAACATCTTTCTATACACGTGTCTGTGATTAAAGAAAATGAGTAATTTTGTTGATTTTTTATAACAATATATTGATTGCGTTTGAGCACACAGTGCAGTTTCCAACACTGCCAGAGAGCAGAGTCTTTGTTTGGTGTAACTGGATTTAAACGACAGTCATGCTGTAATATGCAATGAACGTTTTCTTTAAAAAAATAAATCTCTAATCTTCACTCATCAGTGTTTACCACATCGGACAAATAGATGAGCTTCATTTAATCAAACCCATGTTTCCCTAATCCCTCCTGCATCATGAAGCGAGACAATCGTATGATGATGCAACTGAAGTGATGCCCTCCTAAAGACCGCCGCTCTCTCGTGACCCGTGGGTCAAAGTCTGCACAAGTCAGCTAGGAATTATTCCCGAAATGTAGCAGTGCCGCGACTCTTTGCTGACGTAATCAAATCCCCCAAAGGCAACAAAGATGCCACAGGAAGGACAAGAGAATTGTATCATTTTTCCTATCTTAGTTAAAGCAGCATTACGCAACTCTTTGTCCCTAAAGTAGCAGCTTCAGAGCTGCTGTGATGTAACTTCATCTTCTATAAGTCAGCAGTCTCAGTTTAAGCTTCAGAAATGTACAAACCTCGGGTTAAAATCTGGGCTCCGGGGAAATTTGGAACCACCTCCCACTTGTAACATGTTTAAGATCATCAAAAGGAGCTTTAGAATAGTCAAATATCACACCTGTTACAATACATTTGAATGCAGACATCAACGAAATGAATAAAGCATCAGTATCCAGAAATTACACGGTTTTTGCACTGTTCTGTATGTATTCACTGCTGGGGCACCGTCATTTCCCCGTTGTGAGATAATGAAGACTATTCTATTCTATTCTATTCTATTCTATTCTTTCCAGCAAAACTAGCAAAGAAATACTTTTCATTGGACACACCAGATTTCTTATAAGCGGTATTCCTTTTTAAGATATAAAGGATGATATATGAGTTAATGGTTTATTCAGAGATTCCAGCCAGTCATGAATGGCATCATTTTCATCTGATCACACAGGTGGCGTTTATAACTAGTCACAAATCTAAAACTAGATAACCAAACTGACAACAAATTTGAAACTTGAAACAATCGTTAAGGATTGTAGTACCTGTGTGATTCTGGGGTTTCCTGCCTGTGAACTCCGTTACCTCTGTGCTCTGCATTAAAGTGCTTAGCAGCCAGATGACCACAGATTAACTTCCGAGAAAAAGAGTCTCTCTTGCCTCTGACCTTTTCTTCAAAGATAAAGCCTTATACAACCACATTATCGCCCTAATGAGCAGATTGCCGTGAAAGCGTCAATGAGGCCTAAACGACGTTCACATTATAGCATTCACTTTATACCCTTTGATGTTGTTATTCTCCGTTTAGCCTTGGCCGCCCAGCTCCTGGTATGAGGCGCCTTCGTCTGCACCTCTTTCTCCTCCTAAACATGTGTTGTATAAAGTGCTGTTTCGACATTTTTTATTTTTTTTAAATGGGCACAAGATGATGCAAAGAATCACAAAGAGGGAAAGCTCATTGACTCATCGTGGCCCTTATAGAAATAAAACCACCAGTAGGAATATCACAGACACTGTTTGATGTCTGTTTACTCAGCTGGCCGCCAGACGCCCATTAAGAAACACCTGCTTCTTCTTTTGCTCCTTAGAAAATTAGTTTTTCACTTCAATCATCACAAAGAATGGTGACAATGAGGAGTTTCTTTAAGATGTATCATTATCAGACCCTGGTTTGATGCTGGGCTGCGTTTTGAAATACACTTTGTACCTCAGTGACACACAAAGCACTTCACATTCAACATGATCTCATCCTTTCTTTCATACACTGATGGAGGAGCAGTTAGGGGTTCAGACACTTGAACTCGTTAGTCTCCGATTACAAGCCGGCCTCTGCGCTCACCTTCTCAGATGATGTTAATTCTCTTATCAGCAGCTCCTCCAGCTGTGTGTTGTTGCAGACATGTCTTGCTTTGGCAGTAAAAGGATGTAGAATGACTCATAAAACCCAGGAAGACGTTTCTAATGTTTATATGGACAAAGGGGTCATCATCTGAACTAGCTAATAAAAAACACCATATTCTGTTTATTGGAAAGAAGGTATTTGTACACTAGTACATTGGTATTTGTACCTGTCAACACACTCACTGAGCAGTATTCGGGTGTATATTCTTTGGTATTAGGCTGCTGCCCCCTGGCTGGAGGTACGAGGTGCTGAGGTCAACGGCAAACATACTCAGGAGCAGCTTTTACAACAGAGCCATCTCCATATTGAATGGAAACTCCCAAACACTGCAATAACCACGTGCAAGAATACAACTAAGTATCTGTGCAATAACTTGTGAGTACTTGTGTAATAACCATAGAACCATAGACCATAAACCCACATACTAATATGTATACGATGTAAACTAAATCCTACAGTATTTATGACACATTTCACATAAACATAACTGTACATATGTATGTATGGGTGTATACGTATGTTTATTCATAAATAATACATAATATATATTAATTTTATTCTTATTTTCTGTATATATATATATATATATAGATGTATATATATACCATTTTAGTATTCAAAATTAAACTTGCAAGTGTTTGTTGTATGTTTTTCTATGTCTTGTATGTCTTTCTGTTGTTCTGTTTTGGCACCAACCGAGACCGTACCCGCATTTTGTTGCACATTGTAATGACAATAAAGAGTTCTATCCTATTCTGTGCTATCCGATGGTATTCTGTGTTTTGGCAGCAGTGTCAGTGGTAGTACACATGTCCTACCATTTGAGGTCAGTGTTGAGTCTCAGAATGGCAGGGCAATCGATGCTTCCCCTTTTCAGATGTCATTTCTCTTGAAACAGGAACATGATTACGCTGTGGATGCTTTGCCATCTTCCCTAACTTTATAAGGTGTTAAGTTATGTTTTGCACATACGTGTTTTTCAAGCAGCTAAATATATGCAGAGTGACAGAGAAGTGCTCGGGCCTAACAATATTTGGGGCAGGGCAGTGTATCCCTGTTTGTTTATGTGACATTCTTTATTTCCACTTCCATCCATGTGAGCTGAGTGCATCCTGTCAGTAACAGTAGCTGCCCGTCACTGTGCACACCCTGCCCTGCAGGCAACCAGAGAATATCTTAGAGGAAAAAGAAAAGGGACTGGCTGTGGTAAGTGGATATTATAAATAAATCCACCACTTAGATTGTTTGGAGCTCATAGTCGGGGTGTACACTTTTTTTCCTGTAAGAGCTAAGATTTTTTTCCTAACTTTTAGATTTTCGTGGGACATTTCTGAACCATAACAGCAAACGTCAGATCCAAAAGGTATTGTGGTATTCACCCATAAAGTTGATTGTATTAAATTCATTAAATATGCAGTGTAATAACCCGTTTCTTATATAACATTGCCTTTTTGATCACAAAAGAACTTGGTAAGGGGTGGTGAAGAAAGAGTGATGAAAGAGGCATCGTTGCTCTGACTGTCCACAACTCCACACGAGCTGGATCACACTTATCACCGCTGGAATCCGGCAGGCGCCATTTGCTGCAGTTCCTTCTTTGGCCTGTGTGGCGCTGTTGCTCCCGCCGACGTTGACTCGCTCTGTGCGGGCGCCACCAAAGAAGAGCCAGAGCGCAGGCAGCAATAACAAACAAAGCTAGCAGCTAGGCAACGGAACTTCTCGACATTGATCGCATTCGCCGGAAATCACCTCCGCCGCGGATACAATTCTTATGGGATCATCGTGTTCGATCGTGTTCGATACTTCCTGCGCGGGCGGCGACGCAGACATCGATTAGTTCGTGAGCTGATCGACACTCGCTAACACAAGCTAGCGCTAATCCTCCCTGTGATGGTCGCCTCCCCTCGGCTCGCACCGCCGACACACGACACGGAGAGACGCTGCGAGGGGAAAACACGTTCGATCGAAGCTCCTCGGTGACATGTGAGAGAGGCGAGCCGAACCTCCGGAACTCGAACCCACACGGCGGTCACAGCGGGACTCGGGGCGAGGTGAGCTAACGAGCTAACGAGCTAACGAGCTGCGCGCCGGAACACCAAGTACCTTCTGTGGTTCCGGTACCAGACCCGCGTTACACGGTGTTTACGGACGTGGAGGCCCACACACCGGCTCTGACATTCGTGGGTTTATTACTTTTTAACATGTAACACACCACCTTGAGGCGGTGGCGACAATAACACAGGTTCTGGGTGTTTATGGCAGTAAGTGGGTCGACCTCGGACAATCATTGACTCGTGTCATAAAGTGACTTGTTGGTGACGCAGAGAACAGCTGGTGAAACAGGTGCTTTATATCTTCCGATCTGAGTCCATGACATCCCTTCATAGACACTAAATCGGGGCTCCCCAACCTTTGTGAGCTCCTTCATGGCTCCTGAAACTCACAAAGATATTGTCATTGTCAAGTCCATATAAATGCAAGTGATTAAAAATGAATAGCAACAGAATAAAGTTACATTTTGGAACAGGCCCACTGGTATCTCAGGTGGTCCGGAGACCAACAATTGTAATTGTTTTCACCAGCCAGCATAGTTTTATTGCTCGGGTGCCTCAGAGTAAACATGTAAAAATCATGAGTGTTTTGATTTTCTGCGGCCTGTGAGCTTTGAGGATCAAGAAGGGAAGGTTTCTGTCGGTGTTGACACAATCGCACATGCCGTAAAGGCCACTGTATACATTGAAGGCCTTTCTGCCGGGTTCTTTCTCTTGCAAAATAAGATAATTCCCCACATGATGCAGTGCTAAGAGTCTTGTCCGGTCCTACTTTGCATTGCCTGCATATATTTACACTGGCAGCCACACCCCTCCGGACTTGTCTATTTGCATTACTGCAGGATGGACCCAGCCTCGGCCTGAAGGCCAAACTTATTTCCCTACATGTGGTACAAATTATTCACCCAATGTTTTCCTTGCAGTTGATTTCCACTGGAACCAGCCAAGGATGGTGCACCTTGGAGTGTGCCACATTGGCACACGGTTGAGTGTGCTCACCCTGATTTTCTGCTGCATGCTGGTTCCGTCGCCCACACATGCATACATCTACGCTGTGAGTAACCTTGGCTTTGTCAACTAGGCTGTGATCAATTTAAGATGAGATTCCAAACCACTGATGTTATTTTTTTGGTTTTCTCAGCATTATAGCAACATGACCTCGATGTTGTTTGAGGACCTCCCTGCCCTTTTTGGATCGCCGCTGCCCAAAGACGGACTGATGGTGAGAGGTGCTCACTGGGGAAACAGTGTACTAATAAACATTGCAGCCCTTGAACGGATGTTGTCCTTGTCTTGAAGGGAATCCTGGTGGTGTCCCATCCTCTGAATGGCTGTTCAGCAATTGACCCTCCTCCCCCAGTTACGCCATCTTATGATACCAATTCAACCAAATTCATAGCGCTCATCCGGCGCTATGATTGCAATTTTGATAGAAAGGTCAGTAATGTCTGCTTGTTGAAGTGGTATTGAAGATTTGCTTGTGTCAAATTAAAGGTTTAAAAAATCTTTTTCAGGTCTTGCACGCACAGCAAGCGGGGTACAGTGCTGCCATTGTGCACAATATGTATTCAGACAATCTCCTTAATATGAACTACAGTAATGGTAAATCTTTATAAGCAGTTAACATTTTCAGACTTTGCACATTTACAAGATCCTATTATACAAGCATAGCATGAATCAAATTCAAGTTGATTTGTTTTTATTTTTATAAAGACACTATTGCAGAGGAGATTGTGATCCCCTCCGTCTTCACCAGCTACTATGCCTCCCAAATCCTCAGGAATTTTATCATTCCAGAGAAAGGGTAAGTAAGAGTGTTTGTTCTTTGGAATTTGCAATAAATTCTCATTTTTTAATTAACCTGTTAACGCCCGGGCCAATTTTTGAGGTTTCTGCTTGAAAATTACAATTACCCAACATATATTTCAAATGTTTGCTGTCGAAACGCTAAAACTAAATTACATCATCCCTGCCAAATTTGACTCTTCTAAAGTGATGCAGTTATAGACATTTTAGTAGAGTGGTTAGGTGGAGTCTCAATTTGGCACATGGGCACTATCTCTGCCATTAGAATTTTAGGATGTACCAAAATTATACATTTCACTTTTATGTCACTACTGGTGTTCATCACACCCATTTACAACATAAAAAAATGAAAATCCCAAGACGTCTAAACATTTTTCAAAGAAAACTTTACAAAGAAAATGAAGTTTGCAGTGGAATTGTTTTATTGCGTCACAATCAGAGGTGAAGGACTCAGGAAGAGGAGCAGAAGCACAATGAGTGGTGCATCCTCTTAACATGGTATTCATCCATTAGGATGGTAAAGGTTGATGGTTGCAGGTCATCATTGTCACTATCAATAGAAGTCAAAAATATTTAGCAACACACAAGTGGCAATTACAAATAATAAATACTTATCTGGTTATCCGCTTTTACACACACACACACACACACACACATGCAGGCACGCATTGAATGGTTTGCAACTAGTTTCCACTCACATAGCAGCTCTCTCTCAGTTGCACAGTTTTGAGTATTTACTCTGTACATAGAACAGATACGAGTTTGAAAGATTGACTATCTGACAACACATACGTCTATCTATGTAGTATAAAACAGATATTACGAACCTTTCTGAAGTTGCCACGTAGTTACGTGTGTAGCTCTAACGGACTCCGCTCTACTCTTCAAACAATACGTGGAGCACTTGGAAAACATGTTGAAAATGCTTTCCGACCACTTTCTGCGATTCTGCCATCAAATATGCTCATAAATTCCCATGAAGCTGCTAATCTTGAGTTTACAAACCGTCTTATCACTGTGCTCTGGGGCATAAACAAGATGTTGTCAAAAGTGAGGCTGCGGCAGTTGCGCATGCAAATAACTCGGCAGTGGATTGGTCGATTTGGATGATTGATGCCTATATCGAACCGTCAGAGCCCATAAATTTGAGGGGCAGTGTCGAAATCTGTGCCACACACACACCAGGAAGCAAAGACATGGTGCGTCAATTGAGTGTTTCTGCCCTCCATCCAAACTAATGCACTTGTAATACAAAGCAAAGGTGGACACCTGTGAACCTGGTCTTAAAGAAACCCAGACAAGCTGGCCTAACTAAAACCAGCGTTTATTGCTCTCAAATACTTTTAACCACAAAACAGCAGACATAATACTTGCTTTGAAGAAGCGACTTTTGTTTTCTTTGGCTGCTGTTTTCTGTGTTTCCACAGTAGAGTGCAACTACTGCTGATGGTACAAGCAGAGTGGGTTGACTTTGATATCTGCCTGTTATTTGGGCCTTTGATTATTCATTTGCTTGGTGTTGGTGCTGTGCTTGGTGTGTGTAAATATGACTTGTATGTGCTTATAGCATAGGTTCTCCTGTTTAATTTGATATAAAATATGACTATATTGCCTTTGATTTGTGTGGTATCGTATGCCTTTCTTTTTGGAGTAACCACAAAGTACCCCAATCGGGATCTTAAAATGTAGGTGAATGTGTAAAAGTAGGCGGAGGATTTTGCGCTGACTACCTTGCCTTGATGCATGGTTCTAATTCCAGAGCCTATGTGATCCTCAAGCAAGAGTACGCGTTCCCACTCTCATACTACCTAATTCCGTTCTTTGGGGTGGTTGGCATGATCATTCTCGTGATGGTTGTCATTACAGTAAGTATATTTCATAAGACTCTTCTCTGGATGTTTATGTGATATATGGATTTTAAAGATTTTTGAGCAGTCATTTGTTGAAAGTGAGAATAACTATTCATTTCATTACATCACATCTAAGGAATCCTGATTCTGCTTGATTTTCTATTCAACATACATGTACACATCAAACACAAAGACATGGTTTTCCTCCATGTTGAATGTCGGTAATATTATTTATTTGTGTTTGTCATTCAGATTATCCGCTACACACAGTACAGAAAACGGCTGAGGAAAAATCGTCTGTCCAAGGAGCAACTGAAGCGGATCCCAACTCACAAGTTCTCAAAAGGTGAAAAGGGTGTGGGTCTATTTTGTGTGAGGCGGAATAATGCATCGTCATGGTTTAGCAATAGCCAGATATTACTCATCATAGTCATATGAGCTCAAAACCCCCCATTGAAAAATTTGTATCAATTGTAAGAATCGAAGTTTAAAACTTGTGTCACTTGTATTCGCTCTCTGTTTAGGGGATGACTATGACGTGTGCGCCATCTGCCTGGACGAGTATGAGGAAGGAGACAAGCTGCGTGTTTTACCCTGCTCACATGGTAAATATAATTATATGAGATAATGATATAATGTAACGAGGGAGAATGTGATGATCAACAAGTGTGTGCAATTAAATGAAAATACTATAGTTGGGTCAGTTTTGCTCTACTTATTTGTAAAATTGTACACTGATGCATCGTTTCTTGCTGGTGGATATTTGTACCGTCTCTCCTCAAAAGTACAGTGTCATTCTGGGAAGCTGTGTGACTTTAACCCAGGACAGCATACACAGATCATGTGACTGACTCGCCCAATGAAAATGACTTTTATTGTGAAGATATGATCCAATAAGCAATTCTCTGCAAGAAAATTTGGGTCAGTGGCAGGGTTTCCGCTTGAAAAAATTGGCACCAGACAACGTGACCGGCAGGTTTTTTTTTTATTACTGGACAAATGTTTGAAATTCTGGTCAAATTGTAGCTCGCAAAAAATATCCACGAAAATACGTGCGATATTATCATGTACAAATTTGACCCACACATGGCATTGAGTAGCACTGTATTTTGCGTCGCCACAGCCGCACAAGACCGGCGCATCACTGGCGCTGCCAATCACTCAGTAGGAGCGCTCCGAGAGGGATGGCAAACGAAATACAGTGGAATTTATCACGGGCACGGCTGGGTAACGGGCGGAATGTTAACGGGTAGTCACGGGTGAGCGGGCGGGTCTGGTGCTGGACTGTGCGCGTCTCCAAAAGCGGACCCGTGCAGAAGTCTGTGCCCAAACGGTGATGCTGCCATTCCGGTGGTGGAACAGAATCATGATGTGTGTGGTGTGTTGTGTTGAGATTATCGGAGCACACCACAGACTGAACGATCTAGCGGTGCCCCATACAACTTTTTTACTTCCGATAAGATACCAATATTGCAGGCTTGAGTATTGGCCAGTACCAATATATTTCCGATACAATATCAGCACTAATCATACTTTCACTTATATTGTAGTATGGAATGTTAGAAAAGGCTTGATCAAGTGATGTTACTCAAACAGAGAACAATAGTCAGCAACAGTAGCTATGAGAAAAACTGACCCATTAATTATTAGCCAATGACATTTTAGCCTTAAAAGCAGAGTTCAGATTCTTTGACATGAAGTTGTATGAGATCCTCTCCATCAGTGTTGTTCATCAGCAGTGACTTTTCCCCCTCTGTGTCCCGTGAGCGGAGTTCCGGCCTGATTTCGGTGCTGCAGAAAGTAGTTCCTAGTTGCTGGGGTCACGTATATAAAGCGTTTTGTTCCAAAAACCAATATGCGTTCAAAAGAGTAATACATTTGCATCACAAATTCTTGGCCACAAAAAAGTCGGACCTCAGTTCGTATCACTGTGTGCGCCATCATCAGCTGTTTTACTGCGTTCACATGCTTGGAAGGAGACCACTGCGACGTGTCTTCTCTCACATCGCAGCGTTCTCCTTCCGCCTCCTTCCTGCTTCAGCTGATGGAAAGGTGCGCACAGTGATACGAACCAAGGGAAAATAGTGCCATTCTTGGTGGCCCAGAATGTGACCCCAGCAACAAGACAGAACTGCTTTCTGCGACACGCAAACTGGGCTGAAACTCCACTCACGGGACGCAGTGGGGGAAAAGTCACTGCTGATGAACGACACTGATGGTGAGCAGCTCATACAACTTCATGTCAAAAAATCAAACTGTCCCTTTAAACATAGGTAGAAGTGCTTGAGCGGAGTCCCGAATGGACTGCTTGTAGCGGAGTGCTTGTATCCGAGACTTAAGGATGCAGGCTGACATAATCCAATACTCGTTTTTTGCTGATATTGGACCGATGTCGGTATCGGATCAGGACACCCCTAGTACAATCAAAACTGTTCCAAACCTGACTTTTTTATCTTAGTGTGTGGGGTCTCTAACAGATTAAAAATCATTTCAGATTTAGAAAATCCATATGTGTGTATCAGTCTTAAGACTAATTTAATGATGGCCACTGCCCCAATCATCAAGTCCTTTCCCTTTGGTTTTTTGTTAAATCTTTTGAAATGCTTCCCCCCTCCCAGCCTACCACTGTAAGTGTGTGGACCCCTGGCTCACGAAGACCAAGAAGACCTGCCCTGTGTGCAAACAGAGCGTGACCCGGAACAACCAGGAGCACTCTGAGTCCGAGTCCGAGGCGGAGAGTGGCGGCCGGGGGGAGGAGGAAGGTGCTGAGGGCGACGGCGACTCGGAACGCACTCCCCTGCTGCGGCCCTCCAACCCGGGCTCGCCCTTGGGAAGCCCGGGGGCTTACTCAGCCACCACCACCACCGCCCAGTGCCTCGCCTCGCCCGCACACTGCGACTCGCCCATCCTCGGCTTCGAAGGCTACTACTCCCCCCACGAGGACACAGACTCTGACAGCGACGACTCCAGAGAGGACAGGCGCCGCTCTGACGACGACACCGCGCAGCTCATCGGTGGGGGGAGGGTTTAGAGCCGATGGCTGGAACTAAACCACGGCGAGTT
>CAESWR010000244.1:241914-258564 GCA_903171835.1 Mullus surmuletus | reverse complement strand
GGGGGGGGGGATTCAACACTACAAAACCTTGCCAGTAATCTCTGTTAATGGATATGCAGTAATTATGTGTGTGCCATGAAGCTCTGCCTGCCAGTTCGTTTACCGTTGGATTGAAGAGATTTTGTAGGAAAAAAACTAGAGGTGCCATATGTGTTCAGGGTTCCAATTTCTCTGCTGTAGTGACATCGTTAGCCACTGACCACAGAGACGTCCCGCTCCTCTCTTTGGACGTCCTCCAGCGCAAGTGAAAAGTGGCCGTAATAAATCACAGCGCAGACTGTCATAAAACCCGTAATAATGAGGATAATGATACAATCCGGCGCGCACCACCCTTTTATGTGATTTTAGATTAAAGATAAGTGAGTCAAATTAAATCAAATTTATTTAAATCACATTTACACAGATGCGCAGAATGACAAAACAAACTGCTTGGGTTACAATTCCTGCACACAAAAGAAACGGGAGAATAGGTGCTGATCACGGAGGGCTGGCGATGTTTTCTCGGGAAGTTTGTTTGCGTTTAGGTGAGTGATTTTTGGTTTCAGTGCTGCTGCAGGACTGGAGGTTGGTCTCCGTCTCAGGTTCATTTCTCTGAAGGTCTCGATCTCGTCTCAGACACGAAGGCATTTCTGCTGAAACTGGGACTGAGCGGCCTCTGGGTTTAGTATCCAGACAGAGCGATTTCTGGCCGTGCCTCGCCTCCCACTACAACCAATCACCTCCAATCACCTCCAATCACTGGTAGATTGATTATTTACCCCCAAGTTGCAGCCTCTTATTAAACGTGTTGGTGTGATTTCAGTCAACTTAGAAGCCACATTCACCTGACAAATACACATCTGATTTTGCTGTACAAACAAAAAAGTCCCAATGCTTGAAATGAGATGCTTGAAATTAAATTCAATTGAATTCAGAAAACTTTATTTATCCCGGGGGGCCAATTAAAGGCACATAGATCAGCAAGTAAACGATGTAAACACTGTAACAACTGTAAACAAAGGACGAGAAAACAGACAGTCAGTGATCGCGCATAGAATTAGCCTAATGTTTCAAATGCTCAAATACTCAAATACTCAGTCCAGGAAAATAACCAATGCTACATAGATAGACAAATAATGAAATCAATAAATGAAAAGGAAGAAATAAGAATGCTGAAATACTGCCTGTGCACCAAGTTGTACTCAGGGTTCTCTGCTACAAGAACAAACATAAATAAGCAAATGAATAAAAAGGAAAGGAAGAAATAAAAATACGAATTGCTGAAATGCCGCCTATACACTGAGACACGATCAGGGTTCTCAAGTCCAAGAAAAAGACCCATTTTGTAGTAAATAAGCAAGAAGTACTTTTGTTGATTCGTGCTGCTTAAATAAAAGTAATGCAGAGGCTGCTATTCTTGTGGTCAAACATATTTAAATGAAAAAAGAAAAATCTTTCTGTTTTCTGTCTGGGTTTTGGTGCCGTGTCGTCCTGACTATTGCTCTAGATTTGGCCACTGTAGTTTCAGGGCCAGAATAGATGACGTTTGGTTCTAATGTGAGTCACCTGTAAGCTGGCAAACTCGCCGCCGCACACGAGGCCCAGCGAGCAGATCAACGCCAGCAGCTCAGCTTTGTTAGCTAGCTCGGTCCGGAGCCGCCTGACCCCAAGCTGAAGCCAGCCGAGTCGTAGGGGCCCCGAGCGGCCCGGCGGGACGAGCGGGACGCCATCGGCGCTGAAAGCAGAACCGAGCCGGGCCAGGACTCGAGTGGGAGGGAGGGAGGGAAGGAGGGGCAGTGATGGGGGGGGGGTTGCAGTATGAAGGTCACAGGTATACAGTTTGAGATCTGGACGCCCTCAGGAGAGAAATCACATTATAAAGCAGAGGCGGCTGCAGAGATGCCGGACGGTAAATAGGTGAGTCTCGATATGAGTTTTATAAATAGCGAGATTCTGATGGCAGACAGACTATTCCCAGTAGGGGCGACTGGTGCAGCCGCCTCCCGGCCGCCTCCCGGCCAGCTCAGGTTTTTTTCATGCAGAGAATTAGGAGTCTCATCTGGAGAAAACAAAGCTTTGCAAATCCCGATTTATGAAGAGTCGGTGATCAATATTCAATTAGGACGCTGGACTGTGGGAGTAAAACGAGCTCGACACGAACCAAACATGCAAAGAGCTTTTCATTCCGCTAAGTTGTGCAAAGCAGAAAAGCGAGGCGGCCGACGGCAATCACAGAAGTCGCTTATTTCCACCCAGATGAGTATTTTTAGTGACCCTTCCGCCTCGTCATGAGGAACACACACCTTCCTCAGCTCTCCGTATCAGGTTAAGCGATGAAAATATGTTTGTTTGGAAGAACAGAGCATCTTTTGAGACGTTACGTAAGGTTAGCGAGCGGCGGCTTTGGACATTTGGGAGAGATAATGCAGCTACTGTTGGCTGTGTGAACGCTTCCCTCATCTTCATCAAACGTGTCTCGGGGCCAGAACTCCGAGTGTCGGTTTCTTATGTAAGATTATGAGGAGGTTCTGCTCACTGCTGACCAGATCAGGGGGAGATAAAGCAGATTTCTTCATACCTGCGTTGATCTCTATAAATAAATACTCCAATAAATGCTTCTGAATAGGATTCCCCTCCACCTCTGTGATGGGCGTAATAAAATAAATTCGACATCAGCTCAGGGCTGCTGTCACTTTGAAACTCAGAGAGGAAATTTATGTGCTGTCCAGCCCTTCCAGGTTGAGTTATAAACACAATATACTGCTGCCGTCAATGCAGCTGAATATGGAAACGGCCTTTGTCGTCAATTCATCAAATGTTTTGACTCTGGCAGACAATTACTGTTTGCAAAAAACACAGCCCGCCCGTTTGTTCCTCTCTCTTCAAACTGGAAAAAGTTATTTTTGTCATCAGCTGCTACAACCAGAGGCGATTTCTCAAAGACTGCGAGTGAAGCTCAGCCTCTCCTGAAATGTCAAAAACTAAATGGTCAAATATGTACTGCTGTGTTAATATTTTATTGACTACAAATGCGTTCATCTCGAAGACGAGTTCGTTCAGAATCAGCTATTTATCACAAGTCGACTGACTGGATTTAGTGAAGTTCTCATCCGTTCCCGTACCATCAATGCATTTGCCCGTAGAAGCCAAAGCGTCCGTGTGCTTCTCTGGGACCGACAAACTCGGTGGTCATTGGATAAATGCCAGGATTTAGTCCCGCCCCCGGACGCTCAGAGTCTCTTTGGGTGATTGGAGCAGTGGGCGGAGCCTCGGCTGGCCTGGACGCCGGGCTTCCGCATGATGATTGGAGGATCAGTGGAAAGGCTGAATCCCTTTTTGATTGACGGCTGTTTTGAGGTCGACACCATCACTGAGCTTTGGGAGCTCAGACCCATCGCCGATTTTGCAAGTGAAGTCGAATGACAAACTGCAACCCATTTCTTGGTATTTGCTTGGAGAAATTGCTTGACCATTTCCACTGTTCATTTCTTACACTGTAAATAAAACACACTCCTAGTCTTTCCTTGTTTCAGTTTAAAATAATTAAAGTAAATAAATTGACAGATTTTATTATATAGGCCGACAATGAGCTTCCGCTCTTTGAAAGACCAAAGGGTTAAGGTCCATATTCCAGTTACTGAAACATTTGTAATAATAATAAAAAGCTTTTTTGACTGCATGTAAAAGTCGCTTGCATGTCACACGCTGGTGAATAATCCTCCGATGGATCCTACGACGGGAGGGTCCCCAGACAAAGCTGGTGTTTTAGATCTTTGAGGTAATTTAGTCTTTTATGTAATTTTCCTCCAGTGACAGAGGATGAAACGCATCACTTTGGAGACAGCCCATGACTTAAGGCAATCAATTAAAGTGTCATGTATCATGTCAAACGTGTCGCTGAGGTCCAACAGAATGAGGACGCTCAAAGTCGAGGCTCAACCTCAACCCATCTCCAACTTTTGACAAGAAACGACTGGTGGGCGGCTGAGATTTGCCTTCCAAGCAGAGCGGCTGCTCTCGGGGATCACCTCCTCCGTTCAGCTGCCTTAAACACAGCCCGCTCCTCAACTTTGCCACCAAGAAAAAAAAAAGAAAAAGGTAAATTAGAAATAGGACGGTGGCTGCTGGCGGCGGAATGATCTGAACCGGATTACTTCGGCAAAAGCTTTATCAGCAGAGTCCTTAAAGCTTCTGGGAATATATCACATTCCGAGGAGGAGACGGTTTCCAACGCTCGGTTCAAGGATAAATGGAAACAATAGGTGTTTTTTTTATTTTTTCCAGCGCTGACCACTGCTTCCTCCCAGAACATGTCAGGATGGAGACGCAACCGCCGCCTGCCAGGAGCCGTTTGGCCTTTAAAGATAACAACCAATATTTCATTACACCACAATGATTGTTTTTGTTCTTGGGCTTAACTTAATATCTCTTTGAAAAAATAAAGTTCCAGATTTGCACAGAACAAGATAGAAGACGGGGGTTGGGGAGGTGGGGCGGGGCGGGGGGCTGCTCTCCTCCATGAAAAATTTATGATAAAAAAATGATTGTTACCAACGATCGAGCTCCACTCCTGATTGAAACGGCACATCAGATCATTTACGCGGCAATCAGTTCAAACCAGTAACGAGCCGGAGCTGCTTAATTGCTATTGAGTAATCAAACGTTTCCTGCCTGAATTAACAAAGTTCAGCTCCTTTTGTGCCACATCAAACATTTTCTCCTGCGAAGAAAGTGCAGGATTAGGTGTTAAAGAGCCCTTTTGACATTTTTTGTAGTGTGGAAGCTCTCTCTTGCTGACTGTGACCGGATTGGTGGCGTGCTGGTGACTGTCCGTCCAGAATCGGCACGTCTCCTCCTGCACCAACAGCAGGGAGAAACAGGTGAAATCCGGAATGCTTGAGATCTCGCCTCCAAGATGTTTTGAGCTTCTTTTGACCTCAGAAGAAGAAGGAAGGCGAAGAAAAAACGGAGTGTTTCAGCTGCCTGGAGGAGCCGCTCAGCCTCTGTTCTGGGCTAAATTTGGCCCTGTAGTATCTATGTCGATTGTACATCAAGTACATCTCCACAGGCATTCAAGGGCACAAACGATGCAAACACACACACACACACACCTGAACACACACATACGCAGCGATGTGACTTCAAAGTGGAAGCTCCGGTCGTCTTCCTCGGCGCTCAGCTGCCTTGGTGGCATCGCAGGCGCTCCGTGTGAACCGCAGTCGTATGTCGCCACATATTAATCGTGTGTTTGGGCCATTTAATCACACACACATCACATGCCCACAAACACGCAGGCACAGATGTGGGTCGCCCAGATGTGCTCGCTGCGGCTTTGCTGAGCGTGAGCAACACAATCTGGTTTATATATTTTTTTCCCCCTTTGCATTTTTTCCAGTAAATTTCTGTGCTCACTTTGCCTCCTTTTGTTGGCGTTTCCTTTTGTGATTTTCATCACCCTCTGTTCAGTGTGTTTGTGTGTGTGTGTGTGTGTGTGTGTGTGTGTGTGCAGAAACTGAATTTCTGATGAATAAAGCCACCTAGTGTGATCCATCCTGCCTCTGATGCGCAAAGAAGCGGCTGTTAGGGGCCATTTTGTGAGCCTTTGGTGAATCAATGAAAAAACTCTTCTTCTCTTATTGTCGGAGTGAACACACTTGATAGGGTTGCAAAATTCCAGGAATTTTCAAAGTTGGAAATGTTCCATGGGAATTTTTGGAAATTAACAAAAGATTTGGGGAATTTATATGAGCTGCATTGACCTGCTCATATCCATGTGTAAATATGAAACATAACAGTTTGTTATAAGCAGATATGCATACAAACAATATTTTAAAATGACATTATAAATTAATTTTCAGGGAATTTGGGGGAATTTTCCCTAACTGAGTCTAACTGTCATGAATATATGCATACATATTTGTCATAAGCAAACATACGTGCAAACATGCCTGATTCAACATTTATAAATGACACATGGCTTCTTGCACAGAACAACAAAAACTATGAATGGTGGAAAATAAAAGAAGGTTCAGGTATTTACAATAGCTGAGACATGTCGTCTTCCCTTATCAAAATATTAAGCTTAGCTTCTCGTCAGGCCATGCTTTCTACTCCTCAAGGACTGTATTCAGTCATGTTGTTTCAACCAAGATCATTTTTCAAAACCTCATTCATGTTGATGACAAGAAAAAATATTTCAAAGCTAAAATTCCCCTGGAAATTATCAGGAAACTTTCCTGAAATTTACTGGAAATGTTCCACCCCTTTGCAACCCTATTTCTAAATCATTCTTTTTCGTAGTTTTTTTGGTAACTTTTTTCCCAGGCTAGTCGCAGAGGTCATGCGATCGCAGCCAAACTTGTTCATTGCGTTCTGAGTAACACGCGTGTCGACATGAGAAGCCTGATGCTCTGATCAGCATCGGCTCAGTTGTGAGTCTGCCTGCAGGCGGCTCCGCCCTGCAGGGCAGAGCGCATAAAGGCCCTTTCACCGAGCTCAGAGCAGCAAGAGCGTCGTCTGAGCACACACTTTACTCCAGATAGTCGGCATAAACGCATCTACTAGTTAGCGCCAATAAATCGAAGATCAACATCTGAATGTGTTCGTTTTTACCTCGAAGGAAGATCAGTCATTTCTGCAGCTAAAGCGAGGAATTTGCTCATGTCTGAAAAATCCCTGTAATATTTGTGCTTGGCTTTCTCTTTCTCTCTCTCTTCTATTTGTTGTGTTCGGGAGCCTGTGCCATTGATGATTTCATGATTTCAAAGACAAACCATCAAATACAATCACACTGTTCCCATAGTAACAGATGAGAGCAGACTACAGATGTGGTTTGAGGATACAGAGAATAAGCCCGTTCCAGCAGCAGAATGTACACTAAGACTACTTTGTTTTGACAGGGGAATTGATTTCCTAATTAAGTGTGTTTGAGGGTAAAGCAGATGTGGAGGAATGGAGATGGAGAGATGTGTGAGTTTGAAAGATGGAAGAGCCTCTGGGGCTTTCCCTTTCCCTCCAGGCATTTCTGTACAGCGAAGATGTTGTTTGAAGACCAAAGAGAGACTGAGGGAAGACGGAGGTCAATGATATAAAGGCTCGTACATGAGTGTTTCTCACTTGACGATGATTCCTTCATGCTTCACTTTTTAAATTCATTTTCTGTCCAAACCCTTTCGACCCTGCTCCCAAACTGCAGCTCCACTCAGAATGACCCCTCCGCCACTGTTGGCAAAGTCAAAGACTTGGCGTCTTTCCGCCGGCACTTCCGAATGGGTTTCATGACCATGCCAGCCTCCCAGGACCTGTCCCCTCACTCCTGTGCCTCAGCCATGGCGCCGCGCTCGCAGTCATGCCACGCGGTCGGCGCCGGGGACGCCAGTCTGGAGAACGGAGATTACTCTGACACCCAGTCCCAGCATGGCGGGCGATGCCCCCCGGCCAAACCCAAACGTCACCCCAGCACTCGCCTCAGCTCCTCATCCGCTGACAGCAGAGGACCTCCGGAGACGCCGCCGCCTCCCCCGCCCAGCCACTCGCAGTCCAAACACTCGGAGAAGAAAAATTGTGAGTATTTAGTGAGAAACTGGTCTTTGCCACAATGTCCAAAAGAGCACACTTACTCTTCATTTCATACTTTTTCAAAAAAAAAGTTGGTATGTGCAGAGTGGAACTCTGAGTCCCAGACTTTGGGCAAACCATAGTCCGAACCCAAAAACCCTTTGGCTGCTCACAGCTCATATATTTTTGCAGGAGTCTTCAAGTTCTTCAATTTTCCCGCACTGGGTCCATTTACATGCAGTCAGTATTCGGATTAAAGTACATATTCCAGGTACTGAAAAATTGTGAATAAGACGTTTACATGCGTGAGCAAACAGGGTTCTTCCTGTATCCATGGTGATTGTAATCAATGGTGATATCCCGATCAAAGCAGCCACGCACGGAGAAGGTCTGCTACAAACACTGCTTGGCGTAACTTTGCGCTCCCCTTTTTGTGGATCTGTCTATCCCGCTACTTTCTAGCGCTTCCAAATGCCAGGATGTTTGTGTCTTTCATCACACTTATGAAGTGATTGGTTTCCTCCTCACTCAAAAGTGTGGCGTGGTGTCGCTCTTGCGTTTCGCCAGTTTTAAAAGTAGTTCCCGAACACCAAAGACCAAGATTCCTTCCATTGCACAGAACACAAATTGTTGTTCCTTTTGATGGGGGAGTCCTGATAGGCGTATAAATGGTCAAATATTCGGCTTAGATAAGGAGTAACCTATGGGCAATATTCGGGTTTTTCAGAATATTCTGGCTATTCAAATGGGTGTCAAACATGGCCGCGCACAACCAGATTATTGCTAATATTCCGGTTAGAAAAGGCCATTGACTGCATGTAAACGTAGATATTTACTCTCTCTCACCCACAGATTTGACATGACAAAGAAACTAAAACAATGACATTGTATGAAGAATGCATGTGTTTGCATCTATTCAATAAAAAATAAAAACATCCCAAGATGCTCAAACTTCTGCTCAGACCGTTTGGCTCCTCCACTGACACGAGCTCTTTCTCCCGCAGCCATGAAGAAGTCCGACTCCGGAGACGTCGGCACAAAAAAGGTTCCTCCTCTGAAGCCCAAGAGAAGCCCCAGCACCCAGCTGTCCTTCGACCCCCTCCCTCCACGCGTGCCTCCCTCTGCCACGTCGCTGCCGTTCGGGGCAGTGGACTCTCAGATCCAAACGGGTGATGGGGACGACGAGCCGGTCTATATCGAGATGGTGGGCCAGGTGTTCACCAGGGATACCCAGACCGCCACCCCCCACCCCGTCACCCCCGTAGCCACCACACCGGACTCTGACTCCGACCAGAGTGAGGCCATCTACGAGGAGATGAAGTACCCGCTGCAGGAGGACCGAGAGTCGCAGAGACACCTGCCCCCCAAACATGAGAAACCGAAAAGCTCCAAACACTTCCACGTCACGCCGTCCTCCTCCAGCAGCTCCTCCTCTCTCCCGCGACCTTCCTCCTCCTCTCCGTCCTACTCCAAACCCAAAGCTACCGTGTCCATTTCTCACTCATCCCCCCTGCCCTCCTCCGCGTCCTCCACCCCCATCCCCCAGGTCCTCTCCACGAGCCCCCACACGCCGCGGGCCCCCACCCCGTACCTGCTACAGGGGAACAAGCCTGAGATGGAGTCCAACACGAAGATCCCAGCCCCTTTCCCCAACCTGCTCCAGCACCGGCCCCCACTGCTTGCCTTCCCCCAGCCGGCTGCCGCCTCCAGCGGGGTGGGGGTCCAGAACAAGGTCTCCTCCACGTCCAAGATGGGAACCCAAACGTCCAGCGCTACAACTCAAGCCAGCACGTCCTCGTCCACGTCCTCCAGCGCCTCCGCCTCCATGTCGGGCTCCAAGGAGTCGTCGGGGGGAAGCGTGACCCCGCAGGAGAAACACAGCAGAGATTCCCAGTTAGGCCCCGCCCCCGGGCTGAGGGCGAGGAGCCACTCCACGCCTCTGCCGCCCTCCTCCAAGTCCACCTCCCCGTTCTCCCATCACCACCACCACCCGCACCACCGGCCGTCCCATTACCACCACTACCGCAAGCCGGAGCGAGGGGACTCCCCCGCCCCCACCAAGGGGGGCTCCCTGGGCTCCAACCAGGCCACCGCCCAGACCCAGACCTCCAGCACGGGCAGGGAGAGCAAGTCTGTCAGCTTCCTCCTAAAGACAGACAAAGGAGAGAGGGAGAAGGACAGAGACAGAGACAGGGACAGAGACAGGGACAGAGACAGGGACAGAGACAGAGACAGGGACAGAGAGAGGGACAGAGAGAGGGACAGGGACAGGGTTAGAGATCGGGACAGAGACAGAGAAAAAGATAAAGACAGAGATCGGGATAAGGACAGAGAAAGAGAAAGAGACAGAGACAGGGAGAGAGACAGGGACAGAGACAGAGACAGAGACAGGGACAGAGACAGAGACAGAGAAAGGGAAAGGGAAAGGGAAAGGGACAGGGATAGGGATAGGGACAGAGAAAGAGAAAGAGAAAGAGACAGAGACAGGGACAGAGACAGAGACAGAGACAGGGACAGGGACAGGGATGGAGGTCCACACTCTCTGCCAATGGACACTACTCCATCCACGAGCAGCCAAACATCCCAAGGCAGCACCAGTTCCACCCCGACGCCTCTGTCCTCGTCCCAGCGTCCCAGCTCCCGTCCACACCTCCGCTCCCACACCCCCCACGGCCTGCCGGCGTACAAGCCCCCCTCCTCCGACAGCCCCCTGCTGTGGACCTACCCCTCTGGTGGCTTCCGGAGACCGCCGGCTTACGAGAGCCTGCGAGCGAGTTCTCAGACGCCATCGCTACAGCAGCCCTCCAGCCTCACCGGCGTCGGCGAGGGGGCGTCCAAGAGCAACGGAGGGTCCGTGTCCCTCCAGTCCAAAGTTGGCTTCATGCCCTGGGACAGCAGTGCCAGCTTAATCGCCGATGAGGGGTCTTACTGGCCCATGCAGAGGAAATTGTCCTTCAGCCATGGGAGCAGAGAGACAGAGAGTGAGTCCAAATTGAATTACACCACAAAAGTATCTTCACTTCTTTGTATTTCAGGTGTTAAAAGGAAAGTTTTTTTTGACATGAAGTTCACCATCATGACATGAAGTTGTATGAGATCCTCACCCTCAGTGTCGTTCACCAGCAGTGACTTTTCCCCCACTGTGTCCCGTGAGCGGAGTTCTGGCCCAGTTTCGGTGTTGCAGAAAGTAGTTCCTCTAGTTACTGGGGTCATGGAGATAAAGCGTTTTGCTTTGAACACAATATGTGTTCAAAAGAGTAATCAATTAGCATCACAAATTCTTGGCCACAAAAAAGTCCGACCTCGCAGTTGCCGGGTACTATTTTCCTTCCGTTCGTATCACTGCTCGCACCTTTCCATCAGCTGAAGGAGGAAGGGGGCGGAAGAAGACCGCTGCGACACGAGAGAAGACACATCGCAGCGGTCTCCTTCCAAGCATGTAAATGCGGTGAAACAGCTTATGATGTTGTGCGCAGTGATACGAACGGAGGGAAAATAGTGCCGGGTGATTTGCGAGGTCAGACTTTTGCCAAGAATCCGTGATGCAAATGTATCACTCTTTTAAACGCATGTTGTTTTTTGGAGCAAAACGCTTTATCCATGTAAGCCCAGCAACTAGACGGAACTACTTTCTGCAACACCGAAACTGAGCCGGTACTCCGCTCACGGGCATTGGGGGAAAAGTCACTGCTAATGAACGACACTGATGGTGAGGATCTCACACAACTTCCTGTCATGATGGTGAACTTCATGTAAAAAAATCTGAACTATCCTTTTAACACCTGAAATACAAAAAAGTGAAACTATCCCTAAAAATCTGAACTAGCCCTTTAAATATTCTTTAAATGGTGTTCCACCCTTCCTCAGAGGATGAAGGGCGTTCGTGGAACGGCAGCGCTGACGCCCTACTAAGGATGGACAAGGAGGACTTGGGAATGGGGTTCCGAGGAGGCCACTCCAGCATCCCGGTCCACTTCAGCGGCGCCGCCAGCAGGGCTCTGGGTCACAGCGAGTCCTTGGCGGGCGTCGACAGCAGCCCGGGCTTCCGAGCGCTGCCCCGCGTCGGGCTGCCCCTCCCCTGCCAGACCTTCCCCGCCTGTCGCAACGGAGGTAGGAAGACGCTTTGAGTTCATAATCTTTGTCACAGCTTCTCACGGAAAGCACATCATCCAGTTTAGGGGGGAAACACATAAGCAGATTTACATGGGGATTCCTCCGCCAGCGCCGCTGTAGCTCCCGGACCGCCGGCTCGCACTTGTTAGGCGTCAAATGCGACTTTACACTCCCAGACTCCAGCAGGACATAAATGTTCTGCCCCTCAGTTATTTTTCAGTTACCAAAGAGGAGAATTAAACCGGCAGCGACTCCTTCCTCTCCTGTGGCTTCCATAAAGGCCTAACAGCTCTGCCTCTGGTGCTTCCTCCTCTCCTGCAATTAGCCTTGAAGCCTCGCTTTCTCTTTGTCACTTCTCCACGTCTTCACTCAAGCTCCTTTCTCCCGAGACACAGAGACTCCGCTTACCTGGAGAATCAGAGGAACACTTTCCTCGGGGCAGAGCCAGTCACAAACATGCCCTCAGATCCATGAGTTCTGGGCCCATTTCATGATGTCAAAAATAAACTCAGTGTTTTAGGTGACGTCGTTAATTTAATCACATGTCGGTGAAGTCGACCGGATACAAATGAGGGATGTTGCTTGTTCAGTTTCACCTCATTAATCACATTAATATTGATTCAGCTGTCTTATTCTGATTAATTTGGCAAATGATTCTGGATAAACAATAATTGTTGAATTTGTGGAATGTGCAGATTATCATCAAAGTTAGCATTTCTGAATATAACTGAAGGTGATGACAAAACAGTGACAGAGAGACACAGGAAGCAAAACCATACTTGCATGAATAAGATATAAAATCCATTATCTGCAGTTAAAAGTTGACTCTATAAATGTCTAATAGCTTGAAATATCGAGAGTACACACTGTACTGAGGCTCTCTCGTGTCACATAAACATTCCGCGCTCTGTGTGGAAAGATCATTTTGCAGTGTTCTCATTAGCAGGCACACGGTGTGATGTTTGTTTCTTTACAGAAGTGGGGCGGCTGGGCCGCTCCTCCTCTGCTGCTGGAGTGAGACAGGTGGGTGGCGGAGACGTCCAGAGACAGAGCAGTCTACCAGCACGAGAAGCCCTGAATCAGGTGAAACTAAAATACTCAGCCATAGAACTCTGGACTCGATTAACTTCATTCATGGTAGATTTGGGTGTGAACATTAATATCGTTCTCATTATTACTTCCCCTCCTGTTGGAGACAGTGCTCCTGCAGATCTATTTATAGCTGCTAGATAGGCCCACTGAGCAGAATGGGGTTCTGGCCCGCCTCTAAAGAATAAGAGCAGGTATATGACGCAGGCTAGTATGTCATCAGTGAATGTGAGAGAATATTGGATGAGAGAACATGCTGTACTGTGTTTTGGAGTGATGAGCTGCAGTCTAGCAGCACATTTTGCCCAGATTCTGGCTGCATAGCAAGTGCTGACGCAGTTTGAGTGTGCTGCAGAGGCTGTCTGCATGCGTCTGATTGACCCTCCCTCAACCTGCAATAGATAAAGCAGTGCTGCTTCCTGGTGGCTGATGATGGGAACTGCAGTTGTACTCAAAACGCTACAATTGGTCGCTATTGATGTCAGCACTGCAGCACTGAGTGTTTTTTTTTTCTAGAATGCACATAAATTAACCGAGTTGACTGTTTCCCCTGTGTTCAGCTGCACAGCCTGGCTCAGCCTCAAGCACCCTGCAGTCCCAGCAGCCCCAGCGTGTCTCGACAGCAGCAGCAGCTTCAGCTCCACCAGCAGCAGTTGCAGTTAAAGCAGCAGCTCCAGCAGCTTCAGCAACAGCACCACCTGCAGCTGCAGTTCCAGCAGCTTGCCCAGCTGGCACAGGGACAGCCTCCTGTCAGCGGGGGCTCCACCCCATCCACAACGCAGACCCAGAGAGACGGAAAGCTGTTGGAAGTCATTGAGCGTAAACGCTGCCTCTGCAAAGAGATCAAGGCCCACAGGCGCCCCGACAAAAGCCTGTGCAAGCAGGATAGCATGCCCATCCTCCCGAGCTGGAGACGGACACCTGAGCCTCGTAAGACTGGCACGCCACCCTGCCAGAGGCCGCAGGCTGTCGTGTGGGACACGGCCATCTGACATGGGGAGGCAAGCCGGTGAGCACAGCACTGAAAAGAGAGAACGCAGAGATGGGTCGAAGCTGGTTAAACAATTAGAGTAGATGTGGGCTCAGCAGCTGGGAAACAAACAGAATGGTTGCGGTCACCCGGTAACCACAGGGCGGAGGGCGCCGTGGACCGAGGAGGAGGAGGAATGCGCCCGCTCGTGTGATGTGATCCCGTGGTTTGATGGCAGCAGCACAGGTGATGCTGAGTGTGTGTCGGGGAAAAGAGAAACTAAATGTTTGGTGAAAAAAAGGGTGAAGAAAATTACAATCAAACTAAATTAATTTCTTAACCAATTTCAGTTGTACTGGCTCTGTACAATGTCCTTCTCAATGGGTTCTAGTTGCCAATGGTTTTTGCCACAAACCGCCAGTATTACAGCTACAAAATATAAATGCCAACCTACTGATAGTCGGTGTGATGTTTTCTGAGATTGGTGTTGCCAAATTTCCTCCTGACTACTTGAGACATACAGGTATTGTGCTTAATTTTCTTCTCCAGTACACGGAGAGAAATGGATCTAAGAGGAACCACTCTGGGTGAGACAAGGCAAGACTCATTGACAAGTCATTGAAGTGTTTCTTGAAGTCGTGAATGCATATGAGATGTCTTGGTATCAATAGATTGTCATTGTGGATGCAAATAATCATCACTGAGGAGTAAAAGCTACCTACTGTATCTGTTTGCATATTTGTAATGTAAATCTATTTACTTTCTCAACATTTCTGCAATTTTATAGCAATATGCTCCCGATGGAGGAGCAACATAACTTAAAACTTGTGTCAACTAGCCTAACATACATATCTAAGACTTGAATAAGTCATATTTACTGTGTCATTCTCTGCATGTCACAATAGACATACAGTATTGTAAAAAGAAAAAAAAGTGTGGAGAGATGATCATGTCAGACTTTTACATACCACAGATCTTCACTATGATAACATGCGGTTGTATATGAAAAGAACAACAACAACAACAACAACAACAACAATGACGCTTGGGGTATCTTCACAAAAAGGAGGCGCGACAGACGGCACATCACCACGTACGCAGTCCAGCCAAACGTAGGTCCAGATCAATGGTACAAAATCGCCATCGCTCATGCTTATTCACAGTTGCACATTAGTGATTGTTCCACCCACCGAGAAACAAAAAGCATCGACGCCATCAACACAGACTGTACGACAAACTAATAAGACTGTGAGTACTGATCACCTCAAACAGAATGCTGGAACAATCTGCACAAAACATGGTAAACGCTTTGGAGAAATCAAACCCTAATGTACTGTAAATAGATATGTACAACTGTATTGAAAATGTAGCAATTATTTCCATTTTCATACTTGTAATCAATACATATTATGTAGCATATACTGTATAAACATAACTTTGTTCACTTGTTTTTTCTAAAAGAATTAAGTACTTTATCTGCTGCAGCCAGTCCATGCATTACTTATAGTTCTACTAATAAACAGTAAGCCCTCTAAAGAACGGCGCAAAGTCCAACAGTTGTTTATTTAAATTTATGCAAGACTCCCTTTAAGCTGTGTTATTATTTCATTTATACCTTTTTTCTACACTCACTTTTATTTGTGTAAAGATTTCCACAGCTCCTTGTCTTGACATTTTGAATACTTTTGCTGCTATCTTGAACTACTGGTGTTGTTCACTCCACTATGGTGTCACCATGAGAAGCATTCATAGAGTGGTTACTTCTTACATATTTCTTTTCTTTCTGGAAGCCACGTGAAATGGAGTTTGTACCTTGACGAGTGAGCCCTTCTGTAATAAGTATTAAGGCACTTGAATGTCTCTTGGTTGTTGTTGTTTTTCGATAGTTAGCACCAAACTGTACAGTACAGTACACCCAGTGAAAAGAAGACCTATCTAAATGTTTTGAGAGTCACTGCTTGGCCTTTCGTTTTTCTTTTTTTTTATCCCTTTTCTTTTTCTCTCGCCTGAGCGTGTTTTTGATGATCGTGGTTTTCAGGCTTACCAAGTCCATTTTCAAAACACAGGTCAGGTTGAAGGAAAATGGGCAAGTGCAATGCATGCAGAGATTCCTTACACTGAAAAAAATGTTCAAATGATTATTGTGCCCAGATTTAATTTCAGATACCAAGAAATCACCTTACTATGGTTCCTTTCACAGACTGATATCGAACCCTAGGGATCATTTCCAAAATAGTTTACAGAAGCTGTTGGTTTTGTGTGTCTTCTAAAACAGTGGCCATTATATGAGTGCCATACTATATTGATATGGTAAGATACGGTGTACCTTGGAAATCACTGTAGTGCTATATTTGCATTGATATTGTCATTAAAAATAAATTTTATATAATGAACTTTACACAACAAACAAGGGTTCTTTACATGTTTTACTGCCTCGTGTCTTCTCTCGGTGCTGGAGTGGACATGATGTTCCCACTGCACTCCTGCAGCACGTGTTGCAGCACCTCGAGCGACCAACAGAGGGCGCAACTTTCATTCCCCATCGTCGCAGCCGCTGCTGCTGCTGCTGCTGCTGCTGGTGCGGCCTCATGAATATTAAAATACAGCAACAGACGCAAGCACAGGAGAAACCCAAAGACCCCAAACAAAATGCACAGTGCGAATTTTTAGTTCAGGGGGGAGTTTAGAGGAGTTTCGGAGGAGACTTTGTATATTGGCTATTGAGAGGCAATATGTTGAGGAAAGGTGCATTAAATCCTCAAAATTGTGCAAGAGAATTTGTTTAAAAAAAATCCTCACACTTAAATAAATTAAATCAATTCCTGATATCAAGATTTATTTATTTCTTAAATCATAAATTCCAAAAACAGCAGCACTGTCAGATATGATAATTTTGTGGGCCGGTGGCTGGACGAGCCGGAGCCGCCTCGCCATTGGCTGAC
>CAESWR010000244.1:225151-238919 GCA_903171835.1 Mullus surmuletus | reverse complement strand
GGGCGTGTCAAAGAACATGTCATGTCTGTTTCCCTGCTCCGGGGATGGACGTCTATTCCGGTCCCGGCAGCTGGTTGGTTCTTCGGCAAAAGCTTTTATTTGTGTCAATTTTGATTTATAAAAGACTACACGCGAACGTCCTCTGGCTTTTATTAGCCGAAGCAGCAGCAGATAAAGGAAACAGAACTCCCGCCGGAGAGCCGCGGCGGGTCGGGCCGGGGTAACTCTATCGCCGCGGCTCACGTGATAGCCGGTGGTGGCCTGTAATCTCCTGACCCCGTGCCCCCCCCCACCCTGCTCTCCAGGGGGTCTTCGCTCCCCTCCTCAATCATCGTCCTCCCCCCCTCTGCGGACGGCGCAACTCCACAATAACTCATCTATAATGGATTGGGTCGAGAGCAGCCAGCCGGCCCGTCCCTCCCCGTTCGGGCTGCCTGACAGTGGAAGGTGTTTTAGTTTTTTTAGTTTTTTAATAACGGAATTGGTTTATGATAACGATGTTTTATCCCGCGCTCGGTTTTCGGGCGAGAAAGTGAGAGGCAGATGTTGCGGATGGAAGGCTTCCAGTTTAATGAGGATTAACGGGCCTCCTGTGGTCGTGTTTGGTCAGAAAGTGGCAACACAAACACAAACCCGGCTTCGCTCACATCAACTCCTTCCAAAACGAAGACCTGGTAATCAAGGCTTTCTTTAATAGACGCTGCTTCGGCTTTCTTTTTCTTTTTACAGTGCGGATATCTAATCTAATGCAGCCCTCATGCATAAAATATAAACCCCCCCGACTCAAACACACACACACAGTGTGCAGTGAGATGTGCAGTGTGTGAATATGGGATGTGTTGCTGTAAAAAAGATTGAAATCTGTCCTTAGAATAGCAGCTGTCAAAGTGAGGAATGAAAAATGAAAGTCATTAAGGTTTATATTTATAACCGAGCGAGCGCAAACGAAGCCTTTGAAACCAAAATAGACGCCTCTTCCCTTCGGTAACCGTCTCTCTGTCTCCGTCCCTCCGCAGGTCTCATCCTCCTCTTTTATTTAGTCTTCTACATCTTCCTGGCCGGCCTGTTCGCCCTCACCATGTACGTGATGCTGCAGACCCTGGACGAACACAAGCCCACCTGGCAGGACCGCCTCTCCATACCAGGTGGGGCCGAGCGTCGGTGCGAGCGACGGAGGCCAGCGCGTGTGTGCGGCGAGGTCGTGATCTCTGTGCCGTCTCTCCTCCCTCACAGGCATGGTGATTAGGCCCAAAGCCGATGAGACCTTTGAGATCGTCTACAACACCCGCAACACCGAGAGCTGGGACATGTACGCTCAGGCGCTGGACAAGTTCCTGTCACGTAAGTCTGGCTCCGCCCACTCAGACTCAAAAAGCTTACTGCCGTGGATTATCCACAGACCCAGAATGAATTGTTTTTGCCTAATAAGAGATAATTCCTTTATATTCGGTTGATTAGAGATTGCCTTCCTCTGGGGTTTTAGATGAGCCATAAGCCCCTGCAAATAAAATAAGCCCCCCCCCCCTTTCCTCTCCCCCCGCAGCCTACAACAACTCCATCCAGGCCCAGAAAAACGACGAGTGCATCCCGGACAAGTACTATGTGCAGGAGGACAGCGGCGACGTGAAGAACAACCCCAAGCGCTCCTGCCAGTTCAACCGCACCATACTGGAGGACTGCTCTGGCGTCAACGACCGTTACTATGGATACCAGGACGGCAAGCCGTGCATCATCATCAAGCTGAATCGGGTATGAAAGGGAAAAGGATGGTGTTGCTAGGAGACGTGGAGTGACTCAGATCAGGAGAAACTGGTCGGGAATGAGCAAAAAGATTATCCTGCTCAACTAAAATAAAAAAAAGGGGGAATTTGATAAGGTTGTAATCATCGGCGCTCGTTGCATCATACCAAATAAGCAACACAGAAGATTAATTTTCAATCTCTCAAAGTTTCCATAAGGCAAAATTTGGAACGGTGTTGTCGTGTCTCCATCTCACCAGGTGATTGGGATGCGCCCCGGGAAGGACGGCCAGGCTCCGTATGTCACCTGCGGCGCAAAGGTACCCCCCCCCCCACACACACACACACACGCACACACACCTTTTGTCTCTCGCAGTCAGCGGCTTAAAATAACCTTTTGGATCGGCGCCCGAGCGTAGCCTCCCGTGCCGCGTCCTCAGCGTCAATATGCCGCCCATCGCTCATCTGTCTCCCATCTCAAGAGTCTTTTGTGTTGCATTTGTCATTCACGCCACCTGTATGTGTTACCCCCCCCTCCGCCCCCCTCCATCCCCCCACCCCCCCATTATGCTCCATTAATTTGCTCGCTCACTCTCAGAGATACAAAGTCGGCAAGAATGAATGGGTAAGACCGGGTTCAAGCTGTGTTTCATAGCCTGTAGAGTGTATTTGCGCATCAGAAGAGTCTTGTGGATCGTAGTTCTGGAAAATAGAATCAAATAGAATAGAATAGAATGCCCTTTATTGTTATTAATTATGCATGAAGCAATTGCACAATGAGATTGGAGAGCTTCTTTCTTTCCAATGCAAACCGTTGATAAGTATAAAATCTTATAATGTCATTGCCTTACTTTATTATTTAAGTCAGAAATCTTAATTTATAATTGCCTTTATATACAAATATGAATATAAAAAGAGGATAAATACTAAGAATATATAAAGAAAAATGTATGTTATGTTATTATATTATATAGTGCAGACATGATACAGTGTTGTGGTTCCTCATTAGAATCCTCCTTAGCGAATAGAAAATTAGGTGTTTATGCTTTCGCAATCAGCTATTTTAGTCAAGTAACTGGTTGGGAAAGTAGACCAATGCGTCTTACTTGCTTAAACGGAGGGATTTGTAGGCCATAACGGATGAAATTGTTCCACTCCCACAGAGAGAAGACACTGATAAAATTGGAGAGCTGATGTACTTTCCTCCGAATGGCACCTTCAACCTGATGTACTATCCTTACTACGGCAAGAAAGCTCAGGTACAATCTTTGGATTGAGTCGTCTCACACGAGCGTGTTATTAGCCTTTTCTTTTTCAATGATGATGATGTATTTTCCCTCACAGGTGAATTACTCTCAGCCTCTGGTCGCCGTCAAATTCCTCAACATCACCACCAACGAAGATGTCAACATCGAGTGCAAGATCAACGCCAACAACCTCCCCACCGGGACCGAAAGGGACAAGTTTGCCGGGCGGGTGTCGTTCAAGCTGAGGATCAACACGATCAACTAGGTTTACTCTTTTTCCCCTCCTCCGAAAACTACTTTCTTCATTCTCTGCAACATTGCACATACACAGAAAGCCATGGCAGGATTCACACCCTTTGCAGGATCTGTTTACAAAACCTCCACGTTTTTTGGGGGGGTGGGCCGGTGGGAGGAGCGCGGGTGGGCGGTGGGCGGTGGTGGGGGGGGGAGAGGATGCGAGACTAAAAGGGCGGGAATCCTGTGATTATTTCTGTCTGTGAGCTTTGGGACAAATTCTCTTCTGTAAATTAGTTTGAGGTGACGTCTATTTATACTGCATGACAAACGAGGGGATGTGGAGGACACGCGTTTTCAAAGTTTGCCAGAATCTGCAGCACTTCCACTGTACCGCTGCCCCCACCCCGCCGCCTCATCCTAGAGTACCCCTCTATATATGAATATACACAGATTACAATACAAAAAGGTGTATATCTACAGTATTTATTTGTATGGTATCATAACCTTATATCAGTACATCTATTTTGTTGCACTTGAAAAGAATAATCCAACAGACTTGCGTATATCTCGATGGATGGATGCAGAGATGAAGCCATTTTGCATGTGTGTATTGTCCTTAGTGTGTTACAAGGGCAGGGGGCCCGTGTGTGTCCCGCCTCCCTGCTAAACCAGGTTATGTTCCGACCGCTGCCCACCAGGAGGGACCACGCTTTAATCCACAAACACTCGTGTACTTTGAAAACCAACAAACAGTGAGAGAGGCGTCTCTGCAAGACGGGAGTTTGAGAGGTCAAAACCTTTAAGAGTGTGTGTGTGTGTGTGTGCGTGTGTGTGTGTTTGCGTATGTGTGTTTTCCATTCACAGGGCACATTTCATACTGTAGGTCGGGAAGTTGCATGCAATGTGCAATATTCATTAGTTGGCGTACGCTATGGATGCTTGACTCCATTCTTTAGATGTGGAACCTTTCTGAAGCCGCCGGTGTTTTGGGTTATTTGATCTTCACGCTGCTTGTTTGAGGCGAGACGAGCTGACGGTTACCGCGGGTGACGGTTGTGTCTCACCTCAACAGAAAAACAACCTTTGCACCAAAAAAGCCCTGTCATGGATCTTGTCTCACCTCCAAACAATCGGCGGAGTAACAGATCTCACCTTGGCGTCACATTCCTGCTGCAGCGTTAATACTGAAGTGAATCTCAGTTTTTAATATACAATCACGTTTAGAATTTACAGGGGTTTTTTTGCATGTGCGGCATCTATCCGGTTTGTACCAGGAATAGATGATATTATCATATTTTGTAATGATTTGCACTGGGGTGCTTTTTTTTCTTTCTTTCTTTTTTTTGTGACGCTGAAGAGTTGAGGTGAATATATTTATGTATGTACAGTTTTACAGGAGGAGGATGTAGTTTTGTGTTTTTGCTCCCCTTTGTTTCATTCATACTCCATCCTTAAAACAAACACTGTAACCATCCATCCTATAATAAGTTAGTTTACTTCTTCTTTTGAAGAGTTCGCTAGTCTCGACTGTGTGAAAATGGTCTCGTTTCATAGGCACGTAGGACATGAGACAAAAGTGGAGGATTGCTTTCTCGACCACATAGAAAAGGTTTTTTTTTTCATTTGTTGGACTTCTTTTTGTCATTGTTGTAGTTATTAGTATTTTAGGCTGCAGGTAGAGCCGTCACGTAACCTAGGCAACCAGTTCAATCGAGAATCCTCTCAAAAAAGATAATAGATTCCTCCAGAGTTGGTGTTAAAACTGTTTTATTTGATGTTGAGACAGATATTTCAACAAATATGGTTCAATTTTCCATTTTAATGAAAGGTCCAGATTATTAAGGAATGCTGGGAGATGATTTGTGGAAAATTTGGATTCAAAGGAATCTTAAATTGCCACTGATAGCGGAAACTCTGGCTCGATTCCACCGATCAGTTCCTCTCCGAGCAAAGTGTTTTTCAGGAAGCAATCCCCAATATTCGTCTAAATCAGATCTTGTATTCCAGCCCGGACTTGATAATTGCAGAGAGAATTCCGTCTAATGTGATTACGCTCTCGATGTGAGAGAGGATATTCATCATGGAGGACAAACAAGCGGCCGTCCGAGGCTCATTTCTCCTCCTTTCCGTCACAGTTCGCTTGCGTTTCTCCTCTGGCACTGCTGCAACACTTACTTAATTTCACTGTAATCTCTTAATCTGGCCGGCTAATCCAGAGCCTGCACGCTGAACTTCTTTACCCTACTTTGTCGCTCCTCCTCCTTGTGTCAAACGCCCGCTATAGGTCACCATCTTGGAAACACAGCTGAAGCAAGGATCATTCATTTCTCCCTTTTTTGTTTCGCCACGACATTCATCATAAAAAATGACCACAGCAGATTGGGTGATTTTACTCAACCGCCCGATCAGAGACTCTCTTATCGATGGGACGAAAGCCCTTCAACCAAAGACCCTCACCGCAGTTTGATTCGGTTGCGCTGCGTCGACTCATTTCCCCCCCGCGGCAGATTAGTGAGTAAGGGTCTCACGCAGGGATGCTGTGGGATCCAATGAGGAGCGCCGCCCTATCGAAAGGCCAGCTCTTATATAACAACAATACGCACAAAAAAAGGTACAAGTTTCACCGCAATGTAACAGTGCCTCCTGGTGGACAGAAAGTGTTGCTCTCCAGCGTCACAGAATGTTTCCTGTTATCTCTGTCTTATCCCCCCCCCCACACCCCGCCATGATTCGGAGATGTCCTCAAAAAGCAATATATTTATTTCTCGTGTGGCTGTATTTATTGGAAAGGCTGTAAACGGAATCAATGTGTCGCTGAGAGCAAGAAGAGAGAAAAAAATGTTAAAAAGACTTAAAACGCATAGATAATTGCATAGCGGGGCGGTCGTGCCAGTGTGCTTTATCAGAGATGGAACCATATTTAAAAGAAGAAAATTATTGTTTTGTTTATAAAAGAGTATTTTTATTGCTATTTTGTTGTAAAGAGCAGAGAATGTATTAGCTTGGATTGTAACAAGTCATGGGAGATACCTGGTAGGTTTTCATCATTACTTCACTCAACAAAATGGCGAAATTTGACAATTTTTGGTTTGTTTATTTTTTAACGTAGCGACACTTCTGTCGTTGTTTTAGTCCCTTCTCCTTTCTCTAAACGAGCTTGTGAAGCTGCCACGACAGTTTTCTGAGCACGGTCAGGCGAAACTCCGTTAGGGTCCCGACCCCNCCCCCCCCCCCCGAAATATCAGCGACTGTAGGACGGTATGTGTGAACGGAGGGAAAAAAAAAAGGAACGAAGACAGCAAAACCCATCACCATCTTAACTTTGGCCAAAAGCTGAAGTGTAAGGAGAGAAAGAAATCCATTCCAATTTGTCGCCCCAAAATGGATGATAATTCTGTTCTGGATCTTTATTTTTTGCTCTTACTGTATGTATATTTTTGCTCATGATTACTGCAAAACAAGATAGAGAAATTAATAAATGTCATTTAAGGGAACTGAACTCGTCTTTTTGCCTCCCCGTCATCTTTTCTTCCGAGTTTCTGTCGCCACGGTGGAAACCAGAAGTGGCGTTTGGATCCTTTTCACCGTGACTCGTCATGAATGAGTGACTGAAAAAGAATATGTGGGAATTAGAAGAAAAAAACCTCCTGGTGTTAAAAGTAGCTCCAGGTGGGTGTAATCTGACTGCCTTTAATCCTCACAGCCTACATTGCAATACTGGGAATACTAGTAGGTGTGTGTGTGTGTGTGCGCGTGTGTGTGTGTGTGGGGGGGGGGCAATGTTATACAGGATTCTTAAAGTAAATCTGTATTCTTAGGACACGAACTCTTAAGAGTTCCTGGGGACGGTTTTTGTCCAGATGTTTTTTAACCATTTAGAGGGTCGAAATCCCTGAAGATATTTGACATTTGATATATTTCTTTCAGGTTGAAGCTGATTAACAAGACTAACTCATTTAAAGTTGGAAAAAATATTAACATATGATATTCTATAGCACTCTTTTGAAAGGAGACCCTTTTTGTCCCCAGGAGCTAATAAGAGAGTTTGCTATAAAAATCTGTCTCTGCAGGAAAAATAGGAATGCCTCAAATTCAGTGTTACTGCTAATCGTTGACCATCTGAGTCTTTAATAATAATAATGATAATAATGAAATCCTTCTTGAATTACATTTTATAGAAATTATTTGAGTTTGTTTTTTTTTTCCCGATTAAAATACTGTGGAGTCACATAAACAAACTGACATTTAAAGGGTTTAAATCCCCCCAAATAATTAATATTTCATGTATTGATTAAAAAAAGATTGGTGGAAAAACAACAATATATATTATTTTTACAGCAGTTTTTAGGAAGGGGATGTTTTTCGTCCTGAGGGACGATTATGTTTTTGTAAGGAGCTCTTAAGGGTTAACGAGAGGAAACAAGACGCTTGTGTTGTCCTCCCACTCAGATCTCACAGCAAAAAGGTCAAAGGTGACAGACGTCTACATGTTCATGATCAACTGTAAAATTCTTTCCCGTGTTCTTTTATCACGCTCGCAGGGTCGCTTTGACGACTTCCTCCGCCGCCCATTTTACAAGATTACAGCTGAAGTGCACTTCCGCTCGGTGACCTTCTCTCGTCTCCTTAGCTGGCGGCCTCGGGCTCTAACCCCCACACGTCTCCTCTCCTGACCGTCTTCTTGGAACGCGGCAGCAAAAGGGAGAAAGCGGGATTACGCAGCTTTAGAGGTATTTGTGGGTTTAAAATAGTCTGATCAAGAGCAGCAAAGGCAGCCGATAAATGCACACGCTCTCCCCTCGCTGCCTCGGGAGGAGAGGATCCAGGAGGCGGCGACCTCTTAATGCTCTCCAAATTAGGACCTACAAGGTTCAACATCACCGTGGGGAGAGACTCCGCCCCCAACCCCCCCCGTGTCCGGCGTGTCAAACAGAGGACGCTGCTTTTATCGTGATGAGCAGGCTCTGTGCAGCGGTCTGTGGCCGAGCGTCAGAGTCGGTGCTGGAGGGCAGCGTTACGCAACAGCTCTGTGGCATTTAAATGTCACTCAGAGAGCACAATGCACGACAAAACCGCTACAAACACATGATTCTTATTTTATTAAATTATTCTGAGCGTGATACAAAAAACCTACCCTGTAATACTGAGGGATTAACATTGCACCCGCGTCACAGTTGCCGTCGAAGCACCATATTGTCATTTAACACAACATCTGCTGTGAGTGTGTGTGTGTGAGTGTGAGTGTGTGTGTGTGTGTGTGTGTGTGTGTGTGTGGTGGAATGCCTCTATGATCAAAAGAGATTGGTCCCAGATTTTACAGGCTATAATTATTAAGCTCTAACCACTCGGAGGTAGCAGATGAAATCACCCTACAATTTAAATAGTTTTTCAATAGAAATTTGGAATGTAGAAAAAAAAAAGAACAAAAATCTTTCTTGATTTGGCCGAGCGCAATCAGACATCAGACAAGTCTCAGGGACACGATACCTCACTGAGAATATAGCTTTTGCAGCACCGCGATAATGGATTTGTCCAGATTGCACGTTTGTGTGTTGGTGTCCACCAGCTTAAATAATTCACAGTCTCCGCTGAGCCAGCTGCCGCAAAATGCCTCTGAGGTCAGCAGACATTGTTTCAAAAATCAAAACAAACCTCTACTGTTTGATTGTAGCACTTTGGTTGGTAAGAAAATATGGCACATGCTTTGATTGAATATATCCATTCGTATTCACTTCAGGAGCACTTATGGGGTCAGAGGTCAAAGTGTGAGATGGTGTGCAGCAACGTTAAGCAGCAGTCAAGGATGGAGGTCTGATGAAGCCCCCCTTCCATTTACGGCAATTCCAGCATGCTGTTGTCCTCCAGGGCCTTCTGCGTTCGGTCGTACACCTCCCCGATGGCGTTAACCACCCTCCTCAGCACCGTGCTCAGCTCCTCCTGGTTCTGCACGCACACCAGTTTGAAGAAGAAGCCGCGCTCGGGCAGGGCGATGAAGGCCAGCTCCGCCGCCCTGCGGACGAACCAGGTGTGGTGGTTGGCCAGCGTGGCCTGGTAGGCCTCGCGGCACAGCTCCGAGGGGCTCCGAAACCGCCCGCTCGCCGGCATCTCCGCCAGCTTCTCCAGGAAGAGCTTGAGCCAGAGCAGAGCTCGGTGTAAACGCAGCAGAGTCCGGCAGCCCGAGTCCGAGTGGTGGCGGAAGTCCACCAGGCCTCGGTCCAGCTCCACCCAGATCATGGAATGCACGGAGTGGTACGCGCCGTGCTGCAAGGCCTCAATGGAGTTCTGGGTCCCAGCGTCGGAGCTGACGGAGGACTTTGAGTGTAAACTTGGGCTCAGCTCTGCTTCTGGGTTCTGATCCGCCAGCAGGGCCAGTTCTCGTATGAGAGAGGTCTTGGTTTCTATCTCATTAGATATCAGGCTGACCATCGGGCCCAGAGATTCCATAAACCTGGCGGGCGTAAAGCACAATCACGGGATGAATCACCTCACCGAGTCCAAATCACGGTAAGTCATAAACGACGTCACTCGTGTGTGTGTGTGTGCGCGTCTGTCTGCGGCTTTATCTGATGGTCTTACCTCACCAGCTCATCCCAGCTGGACAGATACGGCTGCAGGAGCACGTCAGAGCCGGGGGCCGGCGCGGCCAGCAGGTGGGAGAGGAGCAGCGACACCTGGAAGGGCTGGCCGGGGCAGCCCTCCACCATCGGCAGCCCCTCGCCCCCCTCGCCCCCGCTGCTGTTGGACAGCTGGTGGATCTGAGGACGGGGAGGGTGGGGTGGCCGTGGGGGATTGTGTGTGTGTGGGGGGGCGGAGGGGGACAAAGAGGGAGAGAAAGCAGGGGTGATTGACTGCACTCTGGTGGCTGGTTTACCGCACCGATAATCTAAGCGAGCGGAATGTAAGGAGCGAGCGCTGTGATTGGCTGCTGCTCTCACCATGTTCACCTGGTTGTAGCCCTTAATGCAGGAGTCCCAGTGGTAATCCAGACCTCCTTCTGCAGCCGGACAAACAAAGAACAGAGCAGAGATTAGTTTTTGAGACTTTCCACTCAAATATAGAACAAAAACCCATTATAATACACAATAATGCAATAAAATGCTTAAATAGAAACAGCATATCAAGAAAGGCACTTTTGCTCTGCTTTAACAATGTGCATTACTCAGTTGCTGCATTAATTTAAAGAAAATATGGGTCATCATATCACCATATCCTGTCTTATGACAGATCTGCTGTCCTGCTGCCATGAGACACTGATTATGAAAACATTCTTGATTAATTCCAGTTAGTTTATAGTTGCTACTTTTCATATACAACAAAGATCGGTACTCGTCACACGTCAAGTCTGTTAACAGCAAAGCAAACGCCATGTTTACTTTTAGGCCCTTCCACAAAGCAAACCCCGTGAACTTGATTCGAGGTTTATCATATCGCATGGCATCATGTGCAGGTCACACCGGCCGTGGTTCTGGAAGCTGAGCGGCCACATGATCATCCACCCAAAAAAAAAGCTTCATATGGTAACGTGGCGTTCGCTGTAAACCATCTTTGGCTCATCTGCTAATCTGTTTTTAGATCTGAATTTAGATCAGATCATCTTGCAATCAACCAACCAACCACAAAACATTCGACTCGTCACTGAGTCACCAAAAACCCAGCGAATACAAGAATATATCTTTATGGTGTAAGCAAACGTGTGTGTGGTCCCTGTTTATACTTCACGCAGTCTATTGAATTGAATTCCAAAACCTCTCTCTGATTTTGGATGGAAGAATGAAGCCTGGAGAATGTTTATACAGTCTGTGAGAGCTGATTCTTGTTTTGATGTGTATTGACACAATATCATTTCAAATAAAACTGAAACAAAACGAGCCAATCAGGGATCATATGCAAAGAATGTGCAGCAGGAAAGTTTCGATTTTCGCAAAAAGTTAATTATACATCTCAGGTGACATCAAACATTCCGAATCCACAGCAAATCACACACACTTTTTTTTCCAGCAGTTAATGGCCTGAGCAGAGGGTGGTGTGATGGCCATGCTCGCCGGCCGCACCATGTGACACATTCCTGATCCGGAGAGTATGCACTCCAAACAAGGGAGGGATTGTATAGATTAATGCTACAACATACTGAAGGCACCACACACACACACACATACGCAGACACACACGCGTGCGCAGGAATACTCACGGAGCCAGAGGGAGCCGAGGAAGAGCAGCAGGACTAAGATAGCGGCAGCAGCCTTGCTCTTCACACCCATGCTGAAGTCCAGTTTGGCTGCTGTCAGTCCCTCTGCCCCTCGACCTTCTCTCTGTCTTTTGTTTCTTAATTTCTCTGCGTCTCACATGAGTCCTTGTCCCCTCGCACTGGCTGTCACCATGATTACTCTCTAGCAGACCCCTGCCTCTGACCCCACAACACCCCTCCCCACCCTCCCTCTGCCCTCAAATCTTTCATACTCCTCCCTGTGAGCCGGGATTTAGAAGAAGGAAAAAAAAGTTGCCTCCACCAGTGGATCCAGAGACTTTCCACCAGTTCCTCTGCTTCCCAGTAAGGCCAAGTTCCCTCCGGAGCCCCCCCGCCTGTTGTTCCGACCCTCTCTGATTTGCTCTCATTCACGCCTCTGCTCTGCCTCGTCTTTGTTTCTGAATGGTGGTGGAGCCGCCTGTGCCTTGTTCTGTTGCTCAATCTGAGGGTCCAGAGATCATCCGAAGGCAGCCACGCCGGCTGATAAAGCCCAGCCAACGCAGCATGTCCGCCCGTAACCCCCTTTCCTTCACATTCATCCTCCATATATGCGCTGTATTCCTGGTCAGCTTGGGTAAACACTTGCTACCCCTCCTCCCACCAACGCCCTCCCCCTCCCATCTCCTGCTCTCTCACTCTCTCCTTCCGTCTCTCTCTCTCTCTCTCGCTCCCTCCACCTCATTCATGCACACACACCATCAGGGGCTCCACTATACGTTACAATAGTGCTGACAGATTTCTTTTTTGGCGAAAACGTGGTGGCTTGAATGAGAGCGAGACAGGACCATTTGTCTTCACCTTTGAGCTCAAATCTTGTCGATCCAGTGAAAATCTCAGTATTGATTTAGTTGTGGTGTGTGTGAAGATTTGTGCCGCATTTGTCAATGAATAACAAAGTCTAACCGATCTTGTCCTCGCTGAGGCAGCAAAGTGAACAAAGATTTCCATCCAGGCTAATCTAATCTCAGACTCAACAGGCGCAAAAAAGGGTCACTAGAACATAACATTGAAGATATATTCCTCTCCAGATTTACGTACAAACTAGGTCTTGGTCTAGCTTGTTATTTAATTGATTCATTGGATGAATGAAGTCCAAAGTCTGAGATAAAATGCAAGGTCTTGACGTATTGTATCTTTCAGTGATTATCCCCTCGCGTTCAATCATTATCTCAGCAGTGATAATCGCGGGAAACCCAGCAATCGCTCCTTATCACGGCTCGTTGCCGTCAAAGGGGTGGGGGGCCGAACCTCGAGCTGAACCACATGCATGCTCACACAGAGACAATGGTATTTCTCAGATGAGGAGCGGGAAAAAAAAAAATGAAAGCAGGGCCATTCATTGGCTGGGAGGGGCCGGTCATGGGTCTTTCATTCTGTGCAACCAATGGATGATCCCGTCTGAAACAGGCAAGGACTGACGGGGGAGACGGAATCCCTGTGAAAACATGTGACCCTCTCACACAACTTGAACTGTTTGACTCGGTGCAGCTGGGACTCCATAATTTACGCTCTAAATGTAATAACAAGCGCTTTGAAAAAGAGCAATCCCTCACATTCTCATGTTTGGCTTGTATGAAAAGTGTTGAGCTGTCAGTTTTCTAGCACAATCTGTCACCTGTGGTCCGAAACATGTGGTGCAAACACACAGCGAGTGTGTTTATGCGCGGAGGCTCATTGAGCAGGAAAGAGGTATTTTGTCACTGTCAGGCTCCATATATCACCACAGAGGAGTTTCCAGTTTCCGCGGGGCATTACTGGGAACACATCTGGAGAGCCACAACACTGGAGCATGTTGGACCGCGCTGGGAAAAAACGATGAGGCCAAACTCAAAAAATAAACGCTGGATTATGAGAGGAGGATCGTCAACACCAGTGACTCAGTGCAAGCAACAGATGAAACGAGTCGGAGCAGTTTGGAAAATAATCTCTAAAACAAAAATGGCTGCCAAATTTGAACATTTTCAAGCGATGTACAACTTTCCGATTCGATTTTGAAGCAATTCAATCTGTGGTGTGTTTGGCATTTGTCAGAGTGTGTGTGGTGGTTGGGGGCGGAGGGGGAGGCAGCCTCACCCATTTTATCACGGATCACAGACCAGAGGTTTATAGAGCGAATGTTTATTGCAGCACTGACTGTGGGAGTCACTCAATCAATCAATAATTCACCATTTATTTGCCTTTCATGACGATTTACGGTCTCATATCAAAACATCAAGGAACAAAAAGAATAAAAACAGTAAGTAATGAGAGGAGAAAAGGTCCCAATGTTTGTGGCTCAATCTTGGATCCTCTAAGACATG